>BPLR01016284.1:0-26391 GCA_021605095.1 Caerostris extrusa | reverse complement strand
GGCGCAACAGATACCCACGAAAACCCACTCATCAAGGCACAACCTATTTTTACTCAATTGAAAGGAAAATACGAGTATTCTTACTTTTACTTCTAAATGGAATCGAAGCTTTAATCCACTATAATTTCTTGTGAACTTATTTTTCTACTTGTGTTCATTAACTTCCAATCTTTCTTCCAACATTAATTCATATTCATTTCCAATTTTTATTCCAACGGCTTATTTTCCCCTTCTCTTCAGATATTTTACTTCAGCGCCTACTCTTTTCCGCTCTGTAAGATTTATTACCTAAACTAACTGAAAGTAACAGTTCTCGGTTCTCCAACGTACTTTTTCTCCCGTTTGAACTTGGCTCCTTAACGAGCCTCTTGATCGTTAGAATTTATATCACTCCACTTCAATTTGCTTTCTCCCTCCATACTAGCCTTAACTCTCTTTCGAGTTCGTAAATTTCATGTTACATTTTTATCACCAATGTTTTACATTTGTCTTTCTTTTTTCACCCAATTCCTACGATCATTATTATGTGCTCATCCTTATTATTATTATTATTATGTGCTCCTGCTTTTTCCTTCCTACTTCCATCACATACGAGAAGAAGAACACTTCGCGTTCAGGCACTCTACTTCTTTATTCAATTTAGTAGTAGTAAACTACTACGTGCTTTGACATGATATTTCACGATTCATCAAAATTAATCACTCGTATTTCTTTTCACGTCACTTTCGAGTGAGAGTAGGAAAAACCGTGTCCTTGGATTAGAAATCAAGGATCCTTGCTCGGTCCCAGCATTTAATGTAATACCAAAACTTGTATATGATTTTTATCCATGTGCATGGGTTAATATTACAAAGTGTGTTGTGCAGTTTGAACAAAACTGACTCTTGTTTCATTAAACTCATTAATCAATCAATGATGTTAATAGATCAGCCAATGATTTTTTTAATGACTTGGATTGGGTTCTTTGGGAAATTCATTTAATTACAGGCATTTTTAACCGTTCTTAATTAGATTAAAGTATTCATTGTTTTTATCCTTATACTTGAGGTCGTTTTTCAAATTGATTTCCAAAGTCAGTCCAAAACTGCCCCTTGTGACATAGACTACCACTTCAAAGCCTACTTAACTTCCCCAATGGGAATTTTATAATATTAAATAACATAACTTTTATTGATTTTATTCTAATGTAATTAAAACAGTATCTTTTATTTATTTATTATTATTCGTTTATAGTTTACATTTTCTGAGGCTATAGTTATAAGTTAGAGTAAATCCCCAAACCTCATCATTGCTACACTCAAAAGAAAAGCTTCATTTGCTAGAAAAATCATTAGCCCGACACATTAATCTTTAAGAAAGTGTGAGTCTTCTGTTTACTCGGAAATTCATTATTGAAGATCGTGAAATCATGGATAATAAGTTTATAATAATACCATTTTCCATCAGCCAGTCCAATTGATTACTGACAATGCAATCTCTGAAAAAATATAAAAGCACCAATCCTTATTTGAAATTTGACCAAATCTAAATTCGGTCATGTGGAGAAGAGTATCAAGGAATGAGAATCATTTCATTGTATTTATTGTTTCCCACAATTTCGAGGGTGTTTACATGCTCAAAGCATTGCCTCACATTGTTGTGATCTGCTGCGTAGGCGCAGTGAAAGTAAACCAAAAGGTGAAAAATATTTAAAGTAAGCACGGGAAGAATACAATGCTATGATAATTTGAGTATACACAATGGCTGCAAGATAATGAGGTGAAAAATGTTTAAACTGAGCCACACAGAGGTATATTGTTATATTCTGTTGCATATGCTCAGTGAGAATAAACCAGAAAAGTGATAAATGATTCTATCGCTCAAGTCAGATATAAATTATTTTGTTCTGTTGGGTGTTCACAGTCAGACAAAACATGTAAAATGATCTACTGCACATCTGCTAACATCATAAAAGAAACAAATGGTGATGTGCCAAAAGGGATAGCCACCATATAGATACAAAGGCATTTCTTTAATCCTCAGGCTATGCGAGTTTGCTTCCAAACCTAAATCCTCTAGATCTTTTTCTTTATAACATGAAACTTTTGATACTTACCACAATGCCACACCCATGTAAATAAATTGCCTAAACCAATGTACTATTCCAATCATTTCACAAATGCATTTTTCCCAAATACAAGACTATGTCAATATATAGCTAACATCTTTAAATGAATAAAAAGGAAGAATGAATTTGAACAAAATGAACTAAATATCTTTTCATAGTTGAAGAACAATGAAACCCAAAAATGTTGAAAAAGCAATGAAATAATGTTACTACCAACATTAAAGCTGTCATCAAAATTTAGATGTCTTTTTTCCAAATACTATTCTATTTAGGGGGCTAATGTTGGCACATTTTAAAGATTTGTAAATATACTGAATAATATTTAAGAACATTGTAAAGATTTTTCTTCACAAAAAATGGGTAACTGTGCTAAAAATTCTCTTTCATACGAAAGACAGTTTTGAGCATAAAGTTCTATTTTTGCCATTTCAATTGCTTAAAGAATTAATAGCCTTTCCCAATGCACAATTACTTTCAAAGTATAGTGTATTGGATTTGCAAGCCTTAAGAAACACATATCGCCAACTGCAGAAACCTTTCAATCCGTGAGTGTGTAGTGTGGGCAGTTCATGTATTTTCAGTATTTCTAAATATCGAGCAAAGACATGGCTCTTGCTACACTAACTGTCATCAACATCTAGGTGGCAACATTTCGCTAGTAGTTGAGCTGGAGTAGACAGTAAATCGTGCTTGAGGCAATCCCCAAGTTCTCGGTATTGAACTCAACCATCAGAAATCCTCAAGACACGAAAAGATCTTGGGGATATCATCCTTTACAGCTAGCAACATCTAGAGCCCTTGATCTTTACAAGCTCTCACTTCTTGTAAGGTCTACTTACCTCGAAGGAGAAATAATACTTTTGCATGGCTGAACATTCAATGAGTTTTCGATGCAATATTCTGTCAAGCTAACAATAAAAATTATAACCAACGGATCTCGCAGAGTTAAAGTTGTCTCTACCAGACAAATATCGTTGTACTGCTGCCAGAGTCCGTCTGAGCAGCAGTGCAGTGATCCACGAATCCAGTGTCGTGAATTTAGATTATAATGGATTTTATCAAGGCAATGTGAGGGTTAAAATTCTCAAATGAGGGCAAACTCTTAAAAAGGGATCTATGATTTGCCAGATTCAACACTCTGCTCGTATATAGAATGTAGAAACCAGGTTTTATCAGGGAAACTCAGAGTACACTGCTTTTAGACTGGTGTAAAATAGGATTTGATAATAGATACCTTCAACACCCCACTTCCTCCAGTTAGGTTCTTAAAAATATTACAATATTGCCAAAACTTGAAATTTCGGAGATTTGAACATTTTTTGAGCTTAACGGAACCAGGTACATTTTTCCCAATTAAACAACGCCCCGAGTATAATTGCCACCCAACACATTTACAAAATTGTAGTGTAGGAAGCATTATTTGTTACAGTGCTACATGTCACCCGTGGCAGTAACAGAACACGTCTAATATACGCTGATTGCATTTATTGCACACTTACCTTTGAATCGACTTAAATTTTTTCATTGTAAGACACGCTATTATCTTCTTCACTTTTCTCCAAAATCTCTGCAATGTTTTCAAAGCAAATATCTTTGCAGTAGGCACATGCACGGTTTACGGATATTTTAAAAGGGATGCTGCCGTTTCCAAACTCTGTCTTCAATTATACATCTATAAAATGTATTGTTGGCAGACTTCACAGGGTTTCAAAAAATATCGAATGTCAGCAAAACAAAAAAAAAAAAAAAAATCTCCTCTGACGTCGTTTCTACATTTATGGGTGTAATTTCCATATTTTTGTGAGTCTCTTTCTTTACGTAACTGTAACGGCTGATGTTTAGTTGGAGTACCGATTGTAATAACATGTACCTCCATATCAGTAATTTATATTTTAAAAGTTACATAATTATAGAAATCCAAAATATTAAAAATAATTAAAGAAGAAAATTTTATAGAGCACATGCTCTGTAAAAGTTCAAAGATGAAATAATTAGGATTAGTAAATCAATTCAAAATTTAAAATAATAATTAATAATAAATTTATTTAAATTTAAAATAAATAAATATGACAATAAAAGAAATATAAGATAGTCAGTTACGATACAAAACCTGATCATGGAATAATAAAAAGAAGAAAAGAAAGGAGAGAGGGGCAGAGTTTGTTTACAAACAAAACAAAAAAACATCGCAAAGTACCCATACAAAAACTGATCATGGAATAATAAAGAAGAAAGGAAAGGAAAGAGGGCAGAGTTTGTTTACAAACAAAACAAAACATCGCAAAGTTCCGCGTCGAAACAACCTGAACGAAAGCTGCGCGGATTCAGAAGATACCAAAAGCGGACTTCGGGGAAAAATTGTTTCTTCATTCTTCGGACGGAGTTTGATAGCTCGCTTTCTGATTCTATTATTTTTTGTTCTAATGCAACTGGCAAACACTTAGACAATTGTCTTGGATGCCTTAAGGCAAGCGCCACACCGATGTTACTCACTTAGCACTACCCAGGAGGGGCGTGCAGCTTGAAGATGAGCTACGGACGCGGAATAACAATACCTCCGTAACGCTCTACGATCCTATTAGACCGGGACCTACGGTTTAAAAGTGGATTCGAACCACTATAAACATCCACGGCACCGCCGGAGACTCGCACCAGAAACCTGTGATACCGAGCGCCAGAGCGCTAGCCACTCGCCCATTTTAGGCCCTCCTTATGTAAATCTTAAAAATTATGAAATAGATTTGTCTTTTTTATACGGACAAGGTTGCGATGATGCAACTTTCATGAGTAAAAAAAAATTTAGTGATGTACAAACAATCATTTCAAAATTATATCTTCCACTATATATACATTTCTGATTTCACAGTTTGAATTTGGAAATAAGAAATGCTAAAATAGTGAAAGATATTAAAAAGCATTGAATATAATTGATAAAAATGTATAATTTTTTTTCACACTCGAATAGGCAAAACTTATTGAAAGCAAAAATTGAATATGTCCCGGAATCAACAGAAAAATTACGTCAGTTATGTCCTACTGAATGGATTGAAAGCAATATGTCAGTGACGAAAAAGTTAGAACTCTCATGTTCCATAGTTAACAACCTGAAAGAAATAAAGCCTTAGAAATACATAGTTTAAACTTGAAATTTTATTACACTAATATATATTTATATTTTACACATCCATCCCCTTTTCTATTTTGATTAAATATTATTTATACAAATCATTATCGAAAGTAAGTTTCCCAAATTTAATATTTCACGCTCAGAAAATCAGTGCTACGTTTGCTTCATCTTATATATGTGAACAAGTGTTTTCAACTATGAACCTTAGAAAGAATTATTTCAGAAGTAGACTGGCAGATGAGCGTTTAGCCTCGTTCCTTAGAATCAGTACTTCTCACTTCGAACTTCAATATAAGGAACTATTAAAAATGAAATCACAATTTCATTTATCTCATTAACATATTTAAAATGTAATACTTGTATATTGTTTTTAAAATTTTAGAAAAATTTATCTTGGCCCGCCTGCCAAATTTTTTTTTTTTTTTTTTTCGATTTTTGGCCAGCGACCGAAAAGGTTTGCCCATCCCTGTCCTAGGAGGTGTTGGGGGGGATAGCAGGGGAAGCAAGCTTCCGCAGGTGCATAACCAGCAGCTGTGTTTCAACGGTCACTGCACAGCAATTTAGAAGCGATTAAATTTGCATTCTCAGATTGTTTTCATAAAAATGAACAAAAATTTTGTTATTTTTTTTACTCGGATTAGCATAAGAAGTGGTTTAGGTGTTTATTAAATTAAATAATAGTAGTGATATTGCAAGAGCTTAAATGCACGAGAGTAACTTGGCGATGAAAATGAAGCACTTATTTGAAAAATACAAATTTATATATGCTACTAAGATCAAGTTAACAATTAACCGATTATTTTTAAAAACCTTTTTGATTAGAAAAATAACATTGCAACTGCTATTTTTAAGCATTCCTCGCCATGGGAAAGATCTTTCAGAAGGAGAGTTAGTAAAACAAGCGTTTTTAGAATGTAATGCCACCTTGTTAGCAGAATTTAAAGAAAACTTGTTTATAAAGAGTATAAATGAGTTAAATAAGTCGCAATACAATTAGAAGGAAATATTTTTCCGCAAATAAATAACGACTAAAAATTGGAAGAAATATATTCAATTGCTTTAGATGAGAGCTATGAAACAAATGGTTATGCCTAATTAGCTGTTTTTTGCTCGATATACACTCATGTCCATAAATTAAGGATAATGAAGTTCAGGTAAAGAAAGAGACAGAAGCAAAAACAAATTTGACTTATTTGTAAAAGTTTATTTATTAAACAAAAGGTAAAGAGCAAAAAAAGATGCTATATGTTTGACATAATTAATAAAAATTGCGATTTTTATTCCCTGGAGCAAATTTCAAAAAAAAGAACCTATTTACAAAACACAGTATAACATGGTTAGTATGATGGTTAATATGGAGTATGTCTCCCGGACGATGCAATACAGGCCTTACAACGCCTAGGCATGCTGAGTATCAAATTATCAATCTGATCTTGGGGAATATTACACCACTCATCAAGCAATGCCCTCCTCCAGTTCAGTTGACAGGTGGGAGGGTTGACGGGCTGCAATTCGTCGGCCAAGCATGTCCCATGCTGTATTGTATTCAAGTCCGGTGAGTATGCTGGCCAATCCATACGGATGATATCCTCCAATTGAAGGCATTCGTCTACAATGTTTGCAAGGTGAGGACGGGCGTTGTCATCCATAAACAGAAATTCAGCACCCATGGCGCCTCGAAACAAACGCACCTGTTGTTCCAGAATGACATCCCGATAGATGTGGTCTGTCATCGTTACACTCTGAACATGCAGGTCAGTTCTGGAACCAAGAATAATTCCTCCCAAAACGAGCCATCCTGCACCACCATAACGGTGTCGTTCAATGGTGTTCTCTTGGTGGTAACGGGCACCTGGCGCTCTCCGTATGAAAGTCCGCCGAGAATCAGACTGCAAACTAAACCTGAACTAGTCGGAAAACATCACACAAGACCACTGTTGCGGTGTCCGCAATGCGCGCTCTCTACTCCAGGTTAATCGCAGGCGACAGGGAGTTGCGGTAATGGAACACATCTGTCAGGCCTACGAGCATATAGACCAATGTGCCCTAAGCGTCTGTACGTGGTTTGCCTTGAAACTGTCGTACCGGTAGCTGAAGAGAGCTGACGAGACAGGTCTGATGCTGTGTTCCGTCTGTTTCTTTTGGCAGTAACTGCTAAATACCGGTCCTCATTCGGCGTTGTAACTCGGGGGACCTGTGCTGTAACATCTACTCACATTACCATCATCTTGGAATCGTTGCCAAAGCCTGGAGATGACACTCTGGGCGATTCCAAGTTCCTCGGATACTTCCAGCTGGGTACGTCCACATTCCAGTCTTCCGATAATTCTACCACGTAAAAAATCATCCAAATGCTTCCTTTGTGCCATAACTATGCGGTTATTGCACAGAAAGGCTTTTAAAGCGCTTGTGAACAATTTTACTTCTTTGCCACCATTCCTATATACCCCTCTCTACACTCTCGTCATTGTGACGTACTATCCGCGCCATCTGGTGGTTTCCTGTAATTTGCATATTCTTCTTCAAGATGTGTGCGATAATTCTACAGGTGAAATTTTTATTTTAGAGTTCAATTTCTGTGTGATTCTGAATTATCCCTTAATTTATGGACATGAGTGTAAATAACGCAGTATAAAGAAAGGAGAGCTATAGAAACTAAGAACGTTGAAAAGGAAATGTCCCGGGGGTGAGAAGGAAGTAAGGGAAGTGCGTTAAATTAATGAATATGGAATAGGAACCTAATGTTAAGAAATTGTCTGAAAACAATTAACATTAAGCATACACATATCTGTAACTATACTTATTAATAAAGAATATTTCATTATCTATATGTGATATTCATTATTTCTTGTTTATTCAAATATACAATACAGGGGTGCCATTGGCCATGGTGTCACAAATATATACGTATATATATATGAAAAGGAAATCCAGTTACAAAATTATAAATTCAATACATACTCAATGCAATATTTTTTTTTTCTACATTTATAACATTAAATAATTTCAACTTCGTTAATATTTAAATCGCGTTACAATATTAACTCAATGGGCAATTTTTTTCATTCATTAAGTTGACTTCGAAATAATGTGGTCACTTGTACAACGTGGGGATTAACAGTAGCTTGCAGCAGAGTGGTAAAAATAATTCTACAATTCTTTTTTAATTCGATAAATTTATTTTTTAAGTAACTATTATAAATTAATTTTCTTTCAAAATTTACCATTTTTTTAGTTTTTTTAATATTATAGTAATGTCCAGAATTAGCTGAATAATTTAATGTACATTTCCAATACTTGCCGATCAATTTAAGTTTTTTTTATTTTTATTTCCAATGGCAGATTATGAACAGTTGCAGAACAACGAAAAATAAAAAAAAGAACAGAGAAAAACAACAAAACACGACAGAGTTCATTAATCTAATATATCTCTAGCCTCCCAATATCGCTCGGCGAGAAAATTCTTGCTCAGAGCAGGACAGTGAAGTAGATGTGTGGAGTCCATAGCCTCTCCAAAACTGCACAGAGTGCATATCGGGGAAGGAACAATTTTGAATCTGTAAAGATGTTTACGCAGGCAGTCATGTCCAGTGGCTAGTCGGAAATGAGCGACTGCTCTACGCCTTGGAACATTACATAGATTTGGGATGGCATTCTTCCAGGACTTTGGGAAACACGGTTATAGAGGTCTTCTTGAGAGAGGACTTTAATTGATTTTTGATGAGATTTTTGATAGAGTGGAAGGGTATAGGACGAGATATTTTTTTTGTGATTAAAGCACCCCTTTTAGCCAGGAAATCGGCTTTCTCATTGCCTGGAACCCCATAGTGGGCAGGAACCCACTGGAGGACTATAGTTTTTCAAGTGATGCCAGGTTTTCAAGATAATAACTGCAATCAATATGTCTTGGGTTTTAGGAATATTGTTAGAAACAATAGCTAACAGAGCAGCTCTAGAATCACAGAGAATAACAGCTCTTGTGAATTTTTCCAGATGGCACTGCAGCTGGGACAGAGCTGTGCGAATCACAGCAATTTCACCATCAAACGCAGTATCTCGTCCAACAGGAACGTAGAAAGAAAGAAATTCTGAAAAAACTCCGGCACCGGCGTTAGGGCTATCAGACAGGAGGGATCCATCGGTAAAGATTCTGAGCCACTCTGGATCAGGGTAAAGAATGTTTAACATTTCTAGAGCAAGTGCTCTCAAAATAGAAGTGTCTGTATTACTTTTTGTAATCTTTTGGCCCAAATCAAGATTAATGCAGAAAGATTTCAAATGCACTGGATTTTGGGGTGGAATGAGTAATTCTGGTTCGTGATTTAAACCAAGTGAATTTTTTAGCTGGAGGACTCCCTGCAGAAAGCCCATCTGAGTCTTTAAATTTCTGATCAGGTCTTGTTTGACTTCATTCTAGAGTGAAAAACATCCTGGTACTCTGATGATCTTTTCCCACAGTATTAAGTCCTTCTCCTGAATAACTGTTCTCAAGGACTTATCACCAGTCAACATGAGCATGGCATCTATTGGGGTGGACTTTACAGCTCCAGCAACAATTCGTAAGGACTGATTTTGGATTTTCTCCAGAGAAACAAGGACATTTTCTCCGGCCACAACAAGTAGTTCGCAACAGTATGTCAAAAGGGGAGAATGAACGTGTGATAAGTTTGGAGCATGGTTTGTCCTGAACAACCCCATCTTACTCCAGCAAGTCGTTTGAGGGCACTGAGCCTCTTCATGGTACGGTTAGAAATATTTTCTACATGATGTTTCCATGTTAGTTTGCGATCAAACATCACTCCCAGATATTTAAAATTATCCCACAAAGGAATTTGAATGCTTTTATACTTCAGCTGAAGATCCAAAGTTCGATGCATAAGTGAAAAAGTCAAGCAATATGATTTATTCAAGTTCACTTCCATATTGTTAGTATAAATCCAAACCCCCAAAACGTTCAAAGCAGCAGAGAGTTTAGTCTCTATGCTTTTCACAGCATTTACTTTTTTTGAAACTGTCCAGAAGACCAAATCTTCAGCATATAACAGGCATTTGACGCCAATAATTTCTGTTATTTTCGTAATCAAATCATTGATGTAGATGTTAAAAGGGAGCAACTACTAACAGCACCTTGTGGGAGGCCTGTTTTCAGGATCTTAGATTTTGAAAAGAAGCTGCCATACCTGACTCTGAAAGAGCGCTGGAACAGAAAGCCTTTTATCCATTAAAAAGATTTGCTCTAATACCTAGTTTTGACAGTTTCAGTAGAAGGTACTCCCTTCATACATTGTCATAAGCCGACTTGAGGTCAATAAAAACTGCTGTCAGGACATGGTTGTTATCAAGGGCGTCTTTGACACATTGGTTCAGGAGGGCAACATGTTGATTAGTAGATCTGGAACTTCTAAACCCCGCCTGCTTCTTAGCAATAAATCTATTAGTTTCCAAGTAGTAGTTAAGTCTTCTCACAACAATTTTCTCCATTGCCTTACCTGCAATACTGGTAAGCGATATAGGTCTATAGTTCTGGAACATATTAGGATCTTTGCCCTTCTTATGTATGGGAATAATGATAGAGGTTCGCCATTCAGCTGGTACAATACCTGAATTCCAAATTAAATTGAAAAAGGTCCAAACGGTTTCGAACGCATTAGGGCCGAGATGAGAGAGAAACTCTGAATGGATTCCATCTCCGCCAGGCGATTTACCACTGCTAAGGCTTCTTAGAGCACAGGCCAATTCGTCTCGAGTTATGGGTGCATCAAAAACTAATTCAGTACAAGGTTCAAATTCTGACAGCAGAAGTGTAGATTTTTATTAACAGCGGATGAATGTTTTTAGAGTAAGTGTGTTTGCTATTGACCCCACAGAAATGCTGTGAAAAAGCATTCGCTACTGAAGAGTCCGAGGAGAGTTTTTTATCTCCAGCTGTAAAGGATTGTTTAGGTGAGCGAACTGGATCATTCATTAGGTTGCCTATAAATTTAAAAGTTCTCTTACTATCAGATTGGTAGTTTATGTTTGAGATAAATTCATTAAATGAGGATCGTTTACTGCTAGTTAAGGCCTTCCTAAAGCATGCAGATTGTTTTCTCAAGCTTGAACATCGCAAGGGCGGCAGGTCCATCTCCGCCTTTCTTCTAAGCCTGTCTCTCTTAGCGTTCAGTGAGGGCCAGTTCAACCGTCCAAAAAGATTTATATTTCTTTTTTCCTTCCTCTAGGGATAGATCTCTTAACACAAGCAAGATAATATTGTGTATTTAATAATTCTATAAATTTTATTAGGATTTAGAGAAAAGTCAATTTTATCACTGCTAAGACCATGTTCTAATAAATTTGTAAAAAGAGGCCAGTTTGCCTTCTTAAAATTCCAAGAAACTTTTGATCTTGAAAAAGTCTCTGATCTGCTCCAGGAATCTCAATTTCTGCAAATACCTGTCTATGTCACGAGCCAGGGGTCCTTCAGGACGCTTACGTTTTTTGTGAGTTTGTATGCACGTCGGCAGTGACCATCAACAGATCTGGGGTTGTGCTTCTACCATTGTAATGCAGATAGGTGTGGGGATCTTTTTGTCGTATATTAGTTCGAAAGTCGTCGAGCACAAGAAGTCATGGACTCTCCGTCCTGCTTCATTTGGGTCAGAATATCCCCATGGGGGTGAATGGGCATTATAATCGCCTATGAAGATTGAATGTTTTAAGTGGTTGACATAAGAGAAGATAGGCTGGTTACTAGGAGGGCTATATATAGCCAGGATTTTAAAATGAGCACCACTTTTCCAGACATCCAAATGCACGACTTCACTTTTATCACTATCAGTCCCATTGCTTTCAAAATACGAAAATCAGTTGTCAATTCTCTTTTACACCAATCAGAATGCCACTGGCAACTTGTTTAGATTTTTCGAGAACATAAAGAGAATATCCTTTAAAAGGATAATATTTAAGGTTTTCGGTTGTCAAATTAGCCTCCATAATAGTAAATGCATCAATATCCTTCTCACACCGACTCAGCAAAAGTTCTGCGCGCTTGGATTGAGACAGTCCACCGGCATTCCACTGTAGCACACGAAGAGGGGAGGGAGACAAAATGCCAAGTTGTAGATCTTTTAGCCACTGAAAAGTGTTACCAGGTGCACCACGGGGAGTAGACCTACTGCGCACCGTTTATTTGCTACTAGCCGCTCATAATTATATTAAACGAAGGACACAAAATGCAGAATTTTCATGAAAAATAACACAATAGTAAAAAAAAACACACACACACAACAGGACGAAGATACAAAAAAAACAAAAAACACTATGAATATACAGGCGGGTACACCACGCCTATAAAATACACAAAAAGCACAGAGAAGACCGTGGAGAAGAGAGACCACCGTCGAAGACGGAAAGGTAGAAAACGACGCCGAAAAACGGTGAACGATAAGTCGCGGGGAGGGAAAATGAAGAATTCTTGTACCGCGGAGCTCAAGAAAACACGTCCGCTCTCTCTAGAGAACGGACAGAAAAATGTCAGTTTTTCAGAGAATGCAGGTTCATGGTAAAAAAAAAAAAAAAAAAATTTTTTTTTTAACGATTAATAATAACGATTAATAAAACGATTAATAATAACGATTAATAAATGATTAATATTATACGACAATTTATTGCGAATTGAACTAATTTGCCAGTTCTCTTTTTCTTTGTCATATTTTTAATTAATTTTAATCAAATTTTGCGTTATTATGCTAACAACGAAGTGTTTGGCTGTCTTTTACTTTAATAATTTTAAATGCGGAAGTCGCCATGGTGTTTAAATTTCCCATACCTTCCATTTAATCATATTCCCTTGTATGTTTATTCCTTTTTTGTGTTTTACTGTTTATGGAATCTACGAATATTTTTGGCTTTTCGTAATTTATCTTTTTAAACTCACTGCAAATAAATGCCGTATGGCTTCGGAAATGCCAAATAAATGTGAATTTCAAATTCAAAGAGATAAACAACAACAAAAAATAATAATAAATAAAATAAGACAGCGAATACAAAATACAAATAATCGATCAATAAAATAAAGTAAGTGTTTTACCCTTAATTTACCAAATGAAACATGAGCCTGTTCAGTGGGTCTCTGAACATATATGTGATGAACTATCGTTGCTGAGTTTTCCTATACTGTTATTTCAATATTTTATTTTAACACGTACGACATGCAAATGCCAAAATCGGACCGATTCCAAATGAAGTATGTCTCAGCCGATTACAATTCAAATCTGATGCATTCCCCCTTCGGATAGGGAAGATAAGCGTTATGGTTTCACTCTTGTTGAGATTATCAAGTACCCTTTGGCTCGAGATGTCACAATAAATTATTTCAATCACACTCACACAAATAATTTCATTTAAAAGTTTTAATTATTTCAAATTTATTTTCTTCGTAGAATTTAAACAATTCTAAAATTCAATTTTTCAATAATTTATGATGTTGTTATATTATTTTTATATCTACATGCTTGCTTTTTAAATTTAAAATAAGTTTGTTATTTATTATTATTATCGTTGTTATTTACATCTAATATATTTATTAAAATCAATTTTTTTAACTTACCTTGAGAAAAAGCAATTTTTTTAAATATTAACTTTTTTTAAGTATTATTTTTTTAATGTTCATTCATTTTGCAGAATTATTAATAATTACAGTTGTCGGAACAAAACATTTTTCAAAATAGGAATTATATTTGGAATAAGAATGATTACATTCTCAATAATCTTTTGAGATTTTCAATTGATAATTCTTATTTGAGAAGAAATTTATTCTAAAAGAATAAATATAAAAAGAGCAAAGAAGAGAAACAATAGAATTTTTATAAAGTGTTAATAATTTAGTATTAGCTAAAAAATGTATACGAGAGCAGCTGAAAATTTTAAGCGATAAGTACGCAAACAAATAAATAAATACATAATGGTCACTTTAGTTTCGTTTTTGAAATGACGCACAATGTTTACTAATTGATTCTTAACGAATCAGAACACAAGATATTGTCTCAAGAGACTTTTTACTCACTTATAGCGTACTATAAAAATAAACTTAGGCTGCCTCAACCATAGACACAATTCTTCTAATAGTGTCACTATAAAGAAGTCAATTGAAAATTGCATTTTAAATGTCAGTAATTTTTAATTTTGGTGATTAATAATTTCATATTAAATTTTAGGTCCCACTATTTGGCTCATATATTTAAAAATATTTGACAAAAGAATATTTGTAAAAAAAAAAAAAAAAAAAAAAAAAAAAAAAAAAAAAAATTTTTTCTATGACAACGTATTTATAATTATTTGAATTATAATTTAAAATTACATGAAATATTAATCTGTAATTAATGCCATTAACTGATGTAGAACAGCATTAGTAAGTAAAAATTTTTTATTATTATTAGAAAGGTTTGTTTAAAAAAAATAAGAAAATATTCTACGAATTCTTAATTTTCATTGCATTTTCATTTCATTATTTCTTATTTTTTAACCAATTTGAGCAATAATGTATTTAAAAAGCAATTAATCTAACATCTAACTAGAACTTCATTGGTAAAAAACAATTTAATTAATTCAGACAATAAATGAATAATTACATTGAATCGAAGAGAAATTTAAAATGAATAAAATTCTAACAATAAATTTACTAAAAATTAAATTGAAAAGTTGCGTTTGTTACAGCTTTGAGAATAATTTATTGTTGACATTGGTGTTTCTATTCAACTTATTATTATTATTTTTTAATAACATATTTAAAAATGATGAAAAACACGAAAATAAAACACGAATGCAAAAAAGAACAAAACAAGAAAAAATAAAAATTTATTTCTAAAGTTTGAAAAGAAAAACGAATATATGAATTTCATATATTCTAATAAGAAAGAACAAATTATGAAAAAATAAAAAAAATAAATAATAGAACAAGAACGAGCAAAAATTTCCAAAATATTTGAAACCGTTTTTTTTAACTAATTTAAGATGTGGAGGTTTTGTGGTTCTTAAAACCACCAAGTCCCGTTACCCGTTGCCCTCCCCCATGAACTCAACATCCAATTAAGCCAATGAAGCAGCAAGTAAACTTCTCAGTGCTACAATTAAGCTACTGAAGTTGTCAAGAAGTCAGCCATTTGCATATAATTCTCAAGATATTGTGCAACGGTTATAGAATGAGACAAAAACATATTGCTTTAATTGCGTAAGTACCCCAAAACTTCCTAACCATTTTATTTCTTTATAATTCAATATTTAAACTGAAGATATTTAAAAGAATTAGTTCAAAAAATTATCTGTTGAACTGTTGTAAGTTAAGAAGAGATAGATATAAAAGTTTTCGGATTAAGAATTTTTAATGAATTATGTAGTCAGAATCACTTATAAAATGTTTTAGTATTATTTTATACAATATAATTTGTAATTTCTGTAATAATACATTAGGTACATATTCATCATAACTAAACCCAATTGCTTCGCCATTTTTTTTGCAATGTATGAACATTATCAACAATAATGCAATATATGTATTTTTCGCTAAATTTCATACATTTATGTCAAATTTATCAATATTTATAATGTTTTTTTTTCTTTTTGTATCGTCGAAAAATATCCGAAGAAACATTGTCGACTTGATTAGGCATGGTTGAATGTTCGCCAACTGTTGTCAAAATTTGGAATCTACTAGAGAAAAAGGATGATACAATATGACTTTCTTATGCAAAAAAAAAATATTTTCTTCTTCAATTAATATTTAATAATAGACTATATGTATCTTTTTTCTGCATTGTGTTAACATTGGAGATACGATGTTGACATTGATGTTTACTTTCGATTTAACTGCATTTCATATGACTGTCAAACTAGTAGCTGTTAACCAGTTCACCTAGTAGTTGGGTCCAGTTTTCAGAACCAGTATAAATCAGAAAGATATCATCAACAATAAAAAATTACCGTTTTAGTCTTGTAAATAATTTATTATTGACATAGGTATTTCCTTTTTGTTCACCCGTAATTTAAAATAACATCAAAGAAAGTTGAAAAATAGTTGGGTTTGTAAATGAGGTTCAAAATGGATTGCTATTGCAAATAATAGTAATTACAAAATTATATATCAATCACAATATTTTCATATGAAATTTAGTAATTAATTAATTTTTAAAATTAAATTAATATTTTATAAAATATCCATTCATTTTGAATTTAATTGTAACAATAAAATTTATTAAATACCATAACAAAACAAATTAGAAAATGAATTTTTAAAAACTACTATTAAAAAATTAAATTTTATTCATTTAATTATTTTTTAAAAGTGTATTTAAAAATTTCTTTTAAAAATTATTTCTTAAAATTCCATTGTTTTTGGTTTTAAAGATAAAAATTATTAAAGGTACTTACGTATTAACGGTACCTTGGCGACAATTGCGCCAATAAAGAGCACAAGCGCCAACCGCAGCTACAGATTTGGCGGTTTTTAAGTGGCACCAATCTATTCTATTGGTTTGGTAACCTTAGTAGCTGTTAGATTGACGATACTTAAAAACCGCCAAGTCTGTCGCCAAGGTACCGTTAATACGTAAGTACCTTATTTCATATGAAAAAAAAAAGAAAGTTATTAATTTGCTGGAAAGATATTTTTAAATATTTAATTTTGTAAATAAATTATTTGTGAAATTTAATTGAAAACTGTCTTTTAAAAATTATTTTTGACAAATCCTTTTCATTTGTTTTTAAAAATAAAAGCAACTACAAATTTACATATGAATCATAATATTTTCTCAAGAAATTTAGTAATTAAATAATTTTTAAAAATAAATTAACATTTTTTAAATATCTATTCAATTTGCATTTAATTGTAATAAAAATTATTAAATATCATACCAAAAAAATTAGAAAATGAACATTTTGAAAAACTATTTTTTAAAAAATTAAATTCGTTATGTTAAATATTTTTTTAACTATTATTTTTTAAAAGACCATTTATTTTGATTTTAAAGATAAAAATTATTAAATTTCATATGATAAAAAAAGTTATTAATTACAGGAAAAATAGTTTTAAATATTAAATTTTTTAAATTAATTATTTTTTAATTTTAATTGAAAACTATTTTTGAAAAATCTATTTGTTGTGTTTTTCAAAATAATAGCAACTACAAAGTTAAATATGAATCATAATATTCTCAAATGAAACTTAGTAAATAATTAAATTTTAAAATTAAATTAAAATTTTTAAAATATCCTTTAACTTTGCATTTAATTGTAATAAAAATTAATAAATACCATAACAAAAAAATTAGAAAATGAATTTCTTTAAAAATTACTTTGAAAAAAATGAAATTTTATTTATTTAATTATTTTTTAAAAGTGTATTTAAAAATTCCTTTTAAAAATTTTTTGTTAAAAGTCCATTTATTTGGTTTTAAAGATAAAAATTATTAAATTTCATATGAAATAAAAAAAGTTATTAATTACTGGAAAAATATTTTTAAATATTAAATTTTTTAAATTAATTATTTTTTAAATTTAATTGTAAATTTTCTTTTAAAAGTTATTTTTGAAAAATTTATTTGCTTTGTTTTTAAAAATAATAGCAATTACAAAATTATATATGAATCATAATATTTTCACATGAAATTTAGTAATTAATTAATTTTTTTAAATTAAATTAACATTTTTTAAATATCCATTCATTATGCATTTAATTGTAATAAAAATTATTAAATATCATACCAAAAAAATTAGAAAATGAACATTTTCAAAAACTATTTTTTTTTTTAAATATTAAATTTTTTAAATTTATTTGAAAACTTTCTTTTGAAAAATCTATTTGTTTTATTTTAAAAAATAAAAGCAACTACAAAGTTACACATGAATCATAATATTTTCACATGAAATTTAGTAATTAATTAAATTTTAAAATTAAATTAAAATTTTTTTTTAAATATCTATTCAATTTGCTTTTAATTGTTATAAAATTACAAAATTTCATACCAAAAAAATTAGAAAATGAACTTTTAAAAACTAGTTTTTTAAAAATTAAATTCTTTAAATTAATTTTTTTAAAACTTCTTTTAAAAATTATTTTTGAAAAATCCATTTATTTTGGAAAAAAAGTTTCATAATTAATAAAAATTTTTCATAGAAAATTTCATATGGAAAAGAAAGTTATTAATAACTGTAAAAAATATTTTTAAATATTAAATTTTTTAAATTATTTATTTTTTGAATTCAATTGAAATCTTTGTTTTAAAAATTATTTTTAAAATATCTATTTGTTTTGGTCCTAAAAATAATAGCAACTACAAAATTTCATATGGGGTAATTATGATTAAATTTTTTTATTTTCTTAAATTTAATTTTAAAAATTCATTTTTAAAAACCCATTTGTTTTGGTTTTAAATACGATAAATTGCTTAAAATTTGATAACATAAAAAAAATATTGTTATAAATTAATACTATTTTAAAATTAGAAAATATTAAATTTAATTTAATTATAAATTTCCCAGTGTTCTATTATATTTGAGTTTTATATTATAGAACCTAATATTTTTCTAATTGGAAATTATTGGCTGAAATTAAATTATTGCAATTAAAGACAATTATTACAATGAAGAGAAAGTTGTGATATTATTAAGAGCTAAAAAATGTATGGAATAACAGATTGTTCTGCAAGCTTTAAAATATTTGGTTTTAATTATTAATTGCATGGCTTTTACATATTTATTCAATGCATACTTAAATATAAGCATTTATTTGTTGTTATATGTATGAAGAAACATTACAATTGTTCCTC
Source organism: Caerostris extrusa (assembly GCA_021605095.1). NCBI lineage: Eukaryota > Metazoa > Arthropoda > Arachnida > Araneae > Araneidae > Caerostris > Caerostris extrusa. The sequence goes on along the minus strand of BPLR01016284.1, from coordinate 7,358 downwards.
ATGATTTTCAGCATATGACCTTAGGTAGGTAATTATCATGTAGTTTTTAAGCTTGTTTTCCTTGTGTTAAATATATAAAGTTTGAAAATTACTTAATGAAAAGATTTATGTTGAGATAAAATCAAAGCTTTTGCACTTATTAATAAATAGGTTTACAAGATCTGTATAAATAAGCTTTTTTTTTTTGTGTAATAAAATGCACCAAGAATGTTATTTTAATGTCTAAAAATTAATAATAATATACTGTTGTCATTCATTTCAAAATTCTCCTGAAAAAATTGGCTAAATATTTTTTGGGCTGTGAGGGGAATGCAAAGAGCCTGTTTATCACCATGAAAAAAAAAAATTTTTTTTTTTAAATCATCTATTAAATATGTAAAATAATTTTACAGTATCATTTACTAGATGTGGAGAGAGCTGATCCAAAGTTCTAAAATATCTATATTTTTAAACAAGTCATTTAATGAATTTTTACCATCTTTTTTTTCTTGATAATTAATCCGATATAGAAATGCCTCTTTCTGTCTTTCCCAGCGTTCTCCTTAACAGAAGCTGTTTTGTTTACTAGGAAAAGTCCTCCTACTTTTCTTACAATGCCATCGTAGCTAAGGAATTATCAGTATGCTAGGTCCGCCTCTCTATTTCCGACTCATACTCAACTCCGCCTTTTCAGGAGGAGTCTTTCTCTCAGTGACGGATTTAGGCTTAGGCCGGCAAATTATTAGGGGAGCCAAAATGTTCGAGGCGGCAAAAATTTGAAATCGACTTCGATTTATCAACTGTAAGACCGAATGTTAATGCTTCTTTTCTTGCTTCCTGCAACAAATTGTTGCAACAATTGTTGCAATTGTCTTCTTTTCTCGCTTCCTGCAACAATTGTATTCCCGCAACAAATTGTTTTGGAGAAAGATCATTTTCCACCCTGAAAAGAGTGAAAAAGATTTACGTGCAGGTATAAAGCTAGATGGGCTCAATGCATTATTAAGAACTGAAACACAATTAATTCAAGAAGTTAATTATGAAGATGTCATTAATACCTTAGCACGGATGAACGGAAGAAACAAATATAGATATATATATTTGTTTATTTCAAATGGCAGATTATGAACAGTTACAAAACAACGAAAAAAAAAAAAAAAAAAAAGAACAGAGAAAACAACAAAACATGCTGCAACAGAGTTCATTAATCTAACAGATCTCTAGCCTCCCAATATCACTCGGCGAGAAAAGTCTTGCTCAGAGCAGGGCGGTGCAGTAGATGTGTGGAGTCCATAACCTCTCCAGAGCTGCACAGAGTGCATATCGGAGAAGGAACAATTTTGAGAGAAACAAATATATTATATGATTAATTAGATAGATATGAATTATTTCTTAATTAAAAGCACTTTATTCTAAATTGTATGATTAGTTGTTATACCAAACAAAAAACAAATTTTTTTTTTTTTAAATTTAATTCATGTCTAAATTCAATACCTAAATTTAATTCGAATCCATTATTACTATTCGTATTATTATTATTATCCCCGCGACTTATCGTTCGCCGTTTCGGGCGTCGTTTTTTCTTTCCTCCTTCGACGGTGGTCTTCTTCTCCACGGTCTTCTTCTCTGTGCTTTTTTGTGTATTAATTCGAATCCATTATTACTATTCGTATTATTATTATTATCCCCGCGATTATCGTTCGCCGTTTCGGGCGTCGTTTTTTTCTTTCCTCCTTCGACGGTGGTCTTCTTCTCCACGGTCTTCTTCTCTGTGCTTTTTGTATTAATTCGAATCCATTATTACTATTCGTATTATTATTATTATATATAAGGGCGCCATCGAATCTAAATACGCACTGCTTTCTCTTAACAGCTTATTGAATTTTTTATTGTCAGCTACCTATTGGAAGAATTCTTTTCTCTCGTTGATTATAATTTAATAAAATTATAATCGAAATCCGTAATGTTTCGCAGTAGAGGGGTAGAATGGGGACATCTAAGTACCAGTTGGCACCTAATATAAAAATATTTATGAATGCATTTCTCTTTTTAATTTGGTATATAAGTAGGGCACACAAATAATTACATTAATTTAAATGAATACTTTTTTTTATTTTAATATGAATGTAATTTAATTAAATTTTTATCAGAGAGAGTTAATATGTATTTTAATGTTTCGTCAAAAAAAAAAAATTTAAAATTGATTTAATAATTTTAGCCCAGTCCTTATACACCTTTAACTTCTGCTCCTTCATTCCAAATAAGTTGGTATGTTTTTTTTTAGTAATAGAGCAGCAATTTTTCTAGTAATAAGTACAAATAATTACGTTTTGTTATTATTATTTTTCCTTTTGGATTAACTTAATCGATGAGTAATGGGCATTATTGCATTTTATCATTCATTACATAGACCATAATTTCCTGCTAATCGTGGATTGCACTTAAGAAAATCTTAAGATTTTAAGATGTGGATATCTTCGTATAATATGAGGTATTGCGTATGAGGCTGCTGCGTATAATATGAGGCATTTCTTTTTTGTTACCCCTCAGAAGTATCAGTAAAATTAATTCCTGAAAATGCACCATCCAAAATAATTTTCTTCCAAACAAAATTTTGAACCAATTAATTAATTCTGATACCAATCAAGATACTAAATATAAAAATCACATGTCTGCAGAACTTTTTCTTTTTAATTAGGAATCGGGACATGTGAAGTAATGTATGTGTGTGTGTATGCATCCAAAATAAAAAAGTAATAGATTATTATGGTATATATTGTTAAAAGAAATTATGGTATATATTAAACTATTATTTGTGTATAAATAAATTATTAGTGTAGTTTTTTATGAACATGTGTTTATGTGCTATGAATTTAAATTTTCAAAAATTGGCAGGTCTGATAAGATATATAATCAATTTACACTAAATTGAAGAAATAAACAGAATGATAGCAAATTTATTAATTCCCCATACATTGTAACTTGATATAACAAGTAAATTTCTATTTCAGTGTTGGAAGATAACAATAATGGCATCAAATAGTGAAGAGAAGTTGAGTATGAATACTGAGGAGTAAGTTAAAAATTTGATATTGTAATTTATTTCTTCAAAACTGTTTCAAAATGTTTAGTACAGTATATTAGTGTAAGTCTTTTTTATTTCTTTTTTAGGTTAGAGTAATAATTCTTATGTTCTTTGATGCTAACAGCACTAAAGTCAAACTGTTTTCATTTTTATTTAATAAATAAATAAACAATGCGATCCCTCTTAAAAATACAGAAGGTTTAATTTTAGACCAAAATTTAATTTTTAATTTTTTTTTCTCTTCTCTGCTAATATTTTTAAACATAAGTTTTAAAAAAACAAGGATAACCAAAGAATGAAGTTTAATAAGTCACGAGATAACTTAATCTTAAATAGCTTGAAAGATAAGAGAATTCACTTTTAAAAATTTATTTTGATAACCTTGGAAACATGACAAATTAAGTATACTTTATGCTTTTAGGTGGACGAGAGAAAGAGATGAAGAGGATAAAGAAGCATTTTTGCTGTCCAAACTTCAGAATTCCTCAGGAGGACTCGATTCACAAATTTGGTCAATTTTTGCAAGTTCTGTTTTTCCTCAGAATTCCACCATTCTTTATGAAAGCTACCAAAGAGCGTATGCAAGGAATGATTTAGAAGAAAGTTCCGAGTACCTCGGGAAACTGATAGAAAACTCCATTGAAACAGTAAACCAGGAAGTGAAAATAATTGGTGAAACATTGTGTTCAGAGTCAAACAACTTTATGAGAAAAATATTTGAACTACTTCCAGACGATGCAAAATACAAAGTAATGCTCAATGCTACCCAAAACATCACTAGTCCGGATTTTTTTGAATACTGTGACTTAATGTTGGCTTTTTAAAACAAATTCCTTATCCTAAATACGTCAAACATGCTTACGATGTCAACGAAATTTTAATATTAGATGAGAAAAACTGGGACATTAATGATCCTATCAATCGCTACCGGATGATATCAGTTTGCCAAGTGTTTCCTCTAATTATACAAATGTCACAAACTGATATGATTAATGAAAGAGATTTTTATTTTATGCAGCAAGCTGTGGAGTTTTACGTAAGTTGCATATTCATACCACCCACAGTACACAATGACGAAATCATAAAGTCACTTCATTTATGCAGAACAGATCCTTTAGAAAGGTGGGGACCTTTATTGGAACTCTTAAAAGCATTTTCTATCAGGTACAAGTGGACTATTCCAGAAAAATTAAAAGTTTATAATAAATTCAGAGTCGATGAGTTAGTTGTGTGGTTGAAGCTCAGAGGTAACGCTTTCCATAGTATGATTCTGAAAAAGCATGCAAAATTAAAAGATAAGCAACAACGTGAAGAAGTATTTCTCAACATTTGTTTGGCATTTTTTTACCACTTTCATGAAATTGCCAGTTACATTTACCCGCAAAATAAACCTTACTTTTTCAAGGGAAATGTACTTATTTCCTGTTGGATGGAAATCCAACTTGTAAAAAAAAAATGTCCTGAAAATCTTGGAAATGAATTACTACTTGCAGGAATAAGGTAAGACTAACATGTTTTAAATGTTTTATTTATTGATATGCGTATATGAAATTTAGAACACTGTATTCGTTGGATTTTCACTGTCCTTTTACTCTAGTGAAGTCATTCGTAGAGATATGATCGTTAATTATTTGTTAACTTCTGTTGACGTAATTATAAATATTTTTTAAAGTTTAATTTTGATATTAAGACATCTAAGATATGTGTTTGCCATTTTTGTAAGACATATTAAGACATTTTGATATGTGTTTGCAGTAGTTTAATTCAGTTGGTTTCAGTGGCTAGATTGTCTTACAAGATTTTATTTAATTTTTAAGAGATCTGAGTGGAGGAGTATCAGTTTCTAAAGAAAAATTCTCTGGTAATTTTGAACCTCCAAAAGAAAAGTATATGATATATATACATTAATTTTGTTATTGGTCAAATGTAATTTATTTAACATTTTGTTTATATTAAATCTAGTGAATTGTATTACATACATTATCTCTGAGCATTTACCATCATGTAATAATTATTAAATATCCGGAAAATAATAATTTATTGTTTTGATAAATGCTTTCCTATAGATTTAAAAGATGAAAAACGTCATCACATCAATGCAAATTTGACAGTTAATAATTAGTTAATTTCTATTAACATCATCATAACTATTTTTAAAAAGTTATGATGAGTTATGTTTTATGTTATGTTCTGAGTTATGTTTTTAGTAATGTTTTATTGATGAGACAAAACATGTGTCTGCAGTGCTTGAATATGCTATATTTCACTACTTTTATTATTTATTTAATTAATTTAATTTTTATAATAAAAAGTAATATTTATAATATTTCATAATAATAGTAAGTAATATTTTATTTTTCTATTTACCTAAATGAAATCTAGATAATTGTAATCCTTAGAATGGCGCTGCCTTTCATCCTAATGCAGTATTTATTTATTTATGTTGTTGTTGTTATAGTGTCCATGGATTTAAAATATTATTGTTTAATCAAGTGAAAAATCTTCACGATGGCGAAGTAACGGCGCCAATTCACTATACAGGACTTCTCTTAAGTTGGCCTCGATTGGCACCATACCCAATTGCAAAACATGAGGAGTGCGTGCTGGGCACTCTAGAATGTATTTAGGTTTTAGGAAAGCGTTGGGGCAATTTTTGCGGGGGATGTATTCCCTGGTCTTGTCTGGGAGAATCTTCATCCCTCTGTAATGATTAGTTTTGAGTCTGCTAATAAAGGATGTCAACTTTCTAGGGCAGTTGAAGTCCGTGATTAGTGGCTTCTTAAAGTTATGAGGAATTAGTCGGCTTTTGGCAACTGCGTTAGCTTCTGCAAGTGTGATGGTAGTTCTGGGTTGATCATTGACCTTAGCTTCTTTGGCTAAAGAGTCAGCGCATTCGTTGCCCTCAATGTTGACATTTGCAGGAATCCATTGAAGATGACATTATTATCCTCTACAGTGTAGAGTCTCGAGCAGAACATTTATCGCAGAAGTGATGTTAGTATCTCCATTTTTATTTGCTTCCAGAGCCGACTTGAAGTCAGAAAAAATCACTAACCAGTCAGTGAGGCCTGAAATATTTGATTCATTTAGATATAAAAGCAACAGCCTCTTTAATTGCAATGAGCTCGCTGGTGAAGTTTGAAGCTATCAGGCCAGTGTTCATTTTATGATGGTATTTACTTCCATTTGGAAGTAGAAAGAAAATGTCTGCACCTCCCTTATTGAGGAATTTGTCAAAGGATCCATTGGTGTATGCTATTGTAAAATTACCTTGGGCTAACTTATCTATGGTATCAAGGCCTTTTTGTTTGAGAATGTCGAAGTCTTCTTTTTTTGAACAAGGTTGCAATAGGGTCAAACCAAACTTAGTTTCACTTGAAGCAGTACCACTGCACCCAACAATCATGCACAGTGGACACTTTCCGACCAAGTCTTTCTGCGATATCGCTGAAAGAAAATCCACCTTCTTGTAGCCCATTATACGCCCTCGTTCAAAATCGGTGAGCTGTTGATAATGGCTTCTTTGTCTTCTTAAAGGCATTCTTGGCTAACATCAACTCAATACGTCAAATTTCAAAGTTCAATAACGCTCACGAACTTTACAGCACGGATTTAAAGCAAATCTGATTTGCATGTTCCGACTGGCGCTACCAGCGCTACACTTATGAAAAGCGCGAAAACTGAATTGATGTGTCCTTTCAGATGTGTAAGCACGCTTACCAAATTTATCTAACACAAGCCTTTCTGGGTGTTGGAATTTTTTTTTTTGTTCCGTCAGTTTATGATGACTTTTATAGAATTAACTAATTAATAAAGATCAAATCAACATAAAGTGATTATGATTTTCAACTTTAAAAGTATAGGAAGACTTTTATGAATACGTTAATTAATTAGTGTCTTGACATAATACATCGTACACACTGTTAATTAAGCCCTGAGAAAGTTCAGTATTCTAGGAAAACTATGTGGAACTACTTGGGGATCAAAGACCTAAAACTATAAAAACGCATTCTGTTCCATCATTAGACCTCTGCTTGAATACGTCGCCCCCGATTTGAATCTAAGTTCCCAGTCTTCTGAAATGGACTCTGTCCAACACAGAGCATCAAAAACCATTATAGGAGCAGTCTCCTCAAACAATAACAACAAGGCTGAACAGGAATGTGGCCTACCTCCTCTCGAAAACAGACGCAACCTTGCCACCATCAAATTTACTAATAGACTTCGTAGTAATAACATGGATCATATCTCTACCCGAGTATTTAATGAATGGAAGGGAGTAGTAGTGGCAGCA
>BPLR01016283.1:0-26804 GCA_021605095.1 Caerostris extrusa | reverse complement strand
AGCTACGTATTGCTGTTTCAAATGAATTATCTCAATTCAAAATTCCACTCGATGTTTTAAACTATATTTTATGGAAATGATTCGTTCATTTCGTTTCCAAATTTAAATATATCATTCACAATACTATGAATTCCATGTGTAGCTTGTGGGAAAGACATAATTTTCAAGTTAATTAACAAAGTTATTTGCATTCAACAGTAGAACAAGATCGATTTGAATTTGTCATCAACTATAGATTCAATATTTTAAACGTTGTTGATATTATATCTTACATTTAGTTGTGTATAAGTTCCTAAAATAAAGTTAAGCAACAGTAATTTTCTATTTTTAATAAAATATTTTGATCGTTAATAAATTATTAAATAGTATATGTAGAATGGTTTTTCACACGGAATGTTTTCTTCAATTTAAGAAGTAAAAGCCCTTCATTACTTTTGCCAATAAAGATTTATGAAAATTCACTTACAAGTTCATATTCGTTTGTTAGAAAGATGTGAATATTATAAGCATAAAGGCTGAATGGAATAGTGTTATTCATATATAATAATAATAAAAATAAACAGAACAGTTCCCTACTCATATGTCAAAAAATAGTTTCTCATCCTTCTGTATTTGAGTTGTTCTTGTTTCTTTTTTTCAGACTTTTGCAGTAATTATTCAGACATTTTTAATATAAAATATTTATTAATCAAAAATTAGGAAATTAGCGCACTGATAAATTCTGCGTCTCAAAAAATTAAGTAACAATAAAAATATATTTGATAAATGATCTATACTTATTAATATGTAATAATAATTAATGTATTATATACTATTCCCTTAAACGATTAAATATTTAGAAATTTATTTTATTTTTACAGTTTAAAAAGGTGAAAGTCGTTGTATGAATGAATTACCCCTATCATTTCGCTATAGTTTACATAGCCACAAAAGTACCATCGAATATGATAAACAACGAAACACTGACATGTGTTAAATTATAAAAAGCTATGTTCGATCAATAAATGATCATAATATTTATTCAAGAAAATAAAAATTACTAATCTAATGTAGTACTATAAATTATAAACAACAAGATATGAATTGCATGTATTGTACTCAAAAAATGATTTTTAAAACATTCTCACATATTCTTTAGTATAAAAATCATAAATTTCTTAGATATTATGAAATAAATAAATGAGTTTTATATCTATTCATAAAAATAAAAATTACTAATCTATTATGTTACATATTGTATAAATCAGATATGAATTGCATGTATTCAATGCAATTGCTTTTGAAACATTCTAAATTTATTTTATAGTATAAAAACAAAAAATTATTAGATATCTTTGAAATAAATAAATGAATATTATACTTACTCAGCAAAATAAAATTACTAATCTAACGTGCTATGTATTGTATAAATCAGATATGAATTGCATGTGCTCAATAAAATTGCTTTTGAAACATTCTACAGTCATTTAATACAAAAAACAAATAAATTATCAGATATCTATGAAAAGAATAAAGTACTCATTTCACGAATTTCTCTACACAAGCAGATACAAATCTATATTTAACCATTATTTTAGTGCGAAACAAGTAAATAAAGCGACGAGATCCATACAAATCAACGGGAGAAGATTAAACCATTTACTGAAGTATATATCCGTCAAATGACGAGTATTTGACTTCAAACTGGCAACCCTATATCTTATGTATAAGTAAAAACCAACCCTTTACAGCTGCTTTAAAGATGGTACAAGATGACCGCGGGTTTTCATTTTCAATTTGAAAACAATTTTAATTTTGGTTTTGCGGCCTCTCTTACTTATCCCTATGTGAACAAATGAATCAACAAACGAAACGACTAATGATTTAAGTTTTCTGAATAAAAGCCTGAGGTGAAGATATCACGATCTTATCAGACATATTTTAATTGAAAATTACCATTCAGCAAAATTACCATTCTGAAAACTGTATAATTAAAATGGGCTCGTTTCTGTCATTGTTTGGTTAGAATTTATTAATAACTTCAAATGATTAATTCAAACCAAGTAGTCAATGATAAACAATAAATAATTAATTTGGATTTAAAACTTTTCCAAGATATTTGGACAGACATTTTATTATTATTCCAATGCTGATTAATCTGCGTCCTTTGTCAGGAAGATAGATTTAAAAATCCTTATTCTGAATTCATTGTTAAATACTTATTCTGAATGTGATTGACAATGGCTCACCCATGTGAAATTGAAATTCTAAATCTTCCATTCCGGTATTGAAAAATTTTTTCGAATTTATGTATGTAGATAATTAATAACATTTGCAACTAATCAAATTCTGCTAAGCACTTTTACAAGTTTTTTTTAGCCCCGACCTAATGGCCCAGTGGCAACGCATTAGGTGGAGGTTCAACAACTGGTAGTTTTTGTTGTAGACACTGTTTCAAAAAACGAAGATTCTCGATGGCGTTTGTAATGTTCAGCATCTTGCCTAGTTTGTCAGACTACCTGGTGGGAGTTACCGGATTTTCTCCCCTACGAAACACAAATGTGCGGTAATTCTCCCTAAAAATAAAAAGGCCTCCCTGAAGGCACTGCTCTTTCTTCAACGTCATGGAGCCAAGTCAATCTTCTACCTATGGGTGCTCCATCACAACAGAAGCTGTCCACTTTTCCACCTTCCATGAGACCACACGGGTTTTTGGACTTGGTTTAGACGTTGCTCTACCAAAGGGGATAAAAACCAAGTTTTTAAATCCACATTTAGCTATCCATATTATATAACATAGATAATCAATAACAAACAATAAATCATTAATTTGTACCCAAATTGTTTCATGATTTTTAAGGCAGATATTTTCATATTAAGCTAATGCTGATCAATCTGTACCCATTGTCAGGGAGATGGATTTAATAGAATCTCCACTAGCTGAGGCTGTTCACCTAAAATTATGCTACCAATCCTGAATCTGCAAACATATCTGTTGTTCAATTAGTGACTGATTTCAGATTAAAGAAATATTAAAAAACAACAATTTTTTTAAATGGATTTAGTTAAGTAAATGAGAACAAAGCAATTTTAAAGAAACTGTTCTAATCGATCAAGCCTGATGAGTGTGGCTATTTTAAATAAAAATAAACTTATTATTAATTAATGAAATTTCAGCAATAGAAAATGGTTTACTACTTTTTATTTAGTTGATTTTTAAATATATTTTACTCTACTAGCTACTACACTGTGTGAAAAAGTAGAAGGACAGTCATTTTTTTTTTGTACAATATGCTTTTATTTTACTGCTTTTGACCTGATTTTTATAGAGAGTTGTTTTGTTAGAGTTTTAATTTACGTTAAGTGAAAAGTTAAATGAGACTTTTTACTTACCACTATTTTAACTTAGGAATGCAATACTTAATAACTTTGGGTGTGTGAAAAAAGTAGAAGGACACGTCCAAAAATCTATTTAGAAGCTGTTGGAAAGTTTATAGGTAAGTGTTTTTTTTCTTTAATTCCTTTTTAACAAGAAAAAAATATATAGCTAGAAATTCATAGTTTTTGTTGGTTTTTTAGGATGCCCAGAGGAATACCCTTAAGTAAGTTTCAGAAGGGCCAAATAGTTGCCTATAAAAATGAAGGCAAAGGTGTGAGAGAGATTGCACGGCAGCTACGAATCAGTCCTATTACTGTTTCGAACTTCATAAGAAACCCTGAAAGTGACAGAAAAAAAAAAAAAAAGAAGACAGGAAGACCAAAAAAACTCACCCAACGTGATCAACGAAAAATCATTCGTGAACTCAAAAAGACTGGTGGAAGTGTCGGCAAGGCGCAATTTCAATCAGGAATTACACATGTAACCAAAAGAACTGTCTATAACTACATAAAAAGCTCAAAAGTTCTTCAAAAAAACGGATGCACCATCTAAAGTGGAATGAAGGACACATGAAGAACCGACTGCAGTGGGCTAAAGACCACATGTCCTGGAGCTCAGAATGGACCTCAGTTATATTTTTCGATGAGAAAAAATTCAATTTGATGGTCCAGATAGATATCAGTACTATTGGCACTGTCTTGGTATTGAAGAAGAAACTTATTCTACTCGACAGATGGGAGGGAGGTGGTTCAATGGTATGGTTAGCAGTTGGCTATGGAGGCAGGACAAGTTTAGTCTTTCTAAATGGTAGATAGAACAATACAGACTACATCCAGACTCTAAACTCAAATCTTCTCCCTTATGGCACTGAGTTAGAGGAGATAACTGGATTTTCAGCAAGATGGAGCATCAATTCACACTATAAATGGTGTTAAAGATTGATTTGCAGCAAACAATGTTCGACTTTTACATTGGCCTGCTAAAAGTCCTGATCTCAACATTGTAGAGAACATATGGGCAATGATTGTACGTCGTGTTTACGAGGGTGGAAAGCAGTTTGAATATGTAGCTGAGCTGCAGAAATCATTAAACTTTGTATGGGTCAATTTTTGCCAAACAAAAATTCAATCTTTATACAGTTCGATGCCAAATAGGATCTTCGAAGTAACTCGAGCCAACGGGAAAAGAATTCCATATTAATTTATATAGTACACCTCTTTTTAGAAGTGTCCTTCTACTTTTTTTCACTGATCATAAGATCGCCAAAACCAATTTTTTTATTAAGTATACTTTTTTTTTAATTGCGTACTTTTTGTTTTGTCTAGATACTGGTATCATGTCAAAACGTTGTGAATAAATTAATTGTTTTAAAAAATGCGTCATTATTCATTTATCAAAAATAATCTAATGTCCTTCTACTTTTTTTCACGCAGTGTATATAAAGTTTTCTTTAATGGAAAAAGCTCTCGCAATTAATAGATCTGATTAACTGTAATCAATAAGTCACACTTACATTCTTAACTAGATAAAACTAAAGGATATGCACTGACATGACATGAAAAATTAGCAATAAAATTATTTATTATTATTATTTGACAAGACAAATCATAATCCTCACGGACATTTATTTCTAAGCTAATTTGCGTACAATCCATCAATGAGAAGATGGAGTAGCTTATATACCACAAGATAATGAACGTCAAAACATCCTGACAAGTTCTGGGGCGAGGAATTAATTAATCCAAACCAAATAATTTCAGAGAGAGAGATAAGCCTATTCTGAATTATACGGTTTTCAGTATTCTTCTTCGTCGTAATTTTCCAATTAAGATATGTCTTGTGAGAGTAATTGATAAAATCGTGATGCCCCACCTACAACCAACCGGAGCGGAAACTTTCAGACAACGAAATTGAATGCCCAGTGAGGCATTTAGAACAAATTTTGCAGGTACTAACTTGCGAGTCACGTCACAGAAGTGACAGATGCTTGATAGATGAGGGGCCTCTGAGGCCTCCGTTCCATAACTACCCCACCCCTGAATGCATGCGAGCTTTCCTTTCTTTGCCAGAAATCGCCTCATCTGCAGTTGTCCCTTCCACCAACAGAAGTTGGGTTTCGCAGAGAAAGTTTCTGTGAAAACAAATCGTGGTTTATTCACATTGGTTAGGAGAGGTGAATCTTTGTCAGATGTAAGCGAGAAGTTTGTGAATGAAAAGTAATTAATCATGGACCATGGCAAAGGATAGGGTTGGATGAAGAAAGATAGGTATCGTTTAATTTGTTTTATGTGAATTCTGTATTCAGAATGCATGAGTAATTTTTAGAAAATTGCACAACCTGAATCCGTTTAACAATTTATCATATATTTGGTAATAAAACGCGTGAAATTAAATAACAAAGTTTTATTTAATATTAGCAGATGGGATTTAACATTGCCTGGATACAGAAACGAAACTTTTTTAGCTTAGGAAGATTTTATTAGAAAAAATAATGGTGCAGAATTAAAGATTTTAGATTTTAAATAATATAAATTTGCTAAATTCAGAGCTGACTTTTATGGGTTTCTTTAAAAAATATATTAAACTTCTATAACATTTAATAAAATAAAATAGGAATTAAAATTTCAAATTTAAAATTAGAATGGAAATAAAAAAGATGTAGTTTCAGGTTATATTTTTAATAAAAAGAAAGAAAAATAATCCTTCTCGTCACATTCATTTCGATATTATTTCATCACTTTTGGAATTTTTTTTTCATTTTCAATAAATTTTTTTTCATTTTGAATCATTTTCATTATTTTCATTTCGTTTATCCTGTATTAATTTTTGCAAAAATTAAATTCACTCTTTTATTAATTTATTTGCAACACATATTCTATATCAAAACATTTGAATTTAAAAATATATACAGACAAAAAATGATTTTCTGTTACAGTTTTAAGTTTTACTGGAACATACAGACAAAAACACATAGACAAACACTATATAATCTATCTATCCGTCTCTATAGCTAGATTTATTGCATATTATATATAACAATACACGTATAAAATATATACAGAATCAAACATTAAATGGAAATACTACCATTAACAAATGAATTGCTAACGTATAAAAGAATGCATAGGAACTAACTCGGAAAATGAGAAAGTGCATTCAGGAAATTTTTAATAAACTAAAGGCAACTTGTATAATAAAAAGTTGTATCGTCCATAGATTATAAATTGATGTCTCTGCTCTATAAAATCATGAGAATTAAACAAAAATAATTCTGCTCGTAAAGATACCAAGATCAATAAAAAATTGAAATCCACTTATTTTTGTTAGATATGAGTATACATGTTTTTTCCATCAACTGATATGAATAAGAAAAAACTGAATTGTATGCCACCTATCTTGGGTACGATTTGTTCTTTATTGATTATGCATACAATGTAAAATTTATGCATTATTGAACCTCATTGGCTTTCTAGCAATATAGAAACAATAATTAATTGAACCAATGAGGACTTTTTCACAATAACAAGTCCTATCATAACTGATACATTTTCAATTGGATTTGTTTTTCTTAGATTTGTAATTGCGAAAAAGTCCTCATTGGTTCAATTAATTATTGTTTCTCGCTAGAAAGCCAACGAGGTTCAATAGCTTCAAGAATGTAGAAACGTTCAATAACCACAGCCTCTATGTGAAGCCAAAGTTTTTCAAAAGTGAAAAATAATTGTCATCGTTTTACAAGAACATCAACCAAGCTTGATAGCCACAAAAATATTAGAATCAGCAACAAAAATTGTATTATATTCACCTTTCGAATTTGGGTCTCATCTGAAGAATTCACTTAGGATACTTTTTTTATTTAGTTGCCAATTTGGTTTAAACTGTAAAACGTAGTGCCTAAGTCATTTTCATTACTTTCATCAACATGTATAAAATCATGAGTTCTTCAGGACTTTTGTAGGCATTCATAAACTTTTTCCTTCACTTCCAGGATTTTAAGTTCTGAAACGCAGATTTACATTTTTACGAAACGCAGTTTATAATTTTCTTATAACTTCGTATTTTTAAGGATTCACGTACTTCATACAATAGCATGTTCACATGTGCTAATACGCAGAGTATTGAAAATCATTTGCAGTTTTTAAATATAACATGCCTTCTCACTTTTATTAATTTTGTTCTATCAAATAGCTAATCTTGTTACGATTTTATAGTGCTTAACATGACCATCCAAATCTATGGATGGAGGGGGAGGGAGCAGACAAGGAGGGGCTTAAAAAGATTTTTTAAACAGATTTTCAGTGTTAATGCCCAGAAAATTGTAATTTATTGTCAGTGTGATGTGAATTTCTTTCACAATCTCCAACTAATCCACTTGTTTTTCAAAGTAAACAAATTATATTCATCAAAAATTGTTTTCTGAAGTAAATTTTTAAAGCTCTTCCAGATATTAAAAAAAAAAGCAATAGTGATAATCTTCAACACAACACATACTGTTTAGTTAGTTTAAACATACCTGCCTATCCACATGATAAAAAAAAAATTTCTTTTAATATTTTATATATTTTTTGCATCAAAATTTTCATTTATTATGTAATGCAGTGGCTAGTAAGTAGTATCTAGTTGAATTTTTGAATATGTTGTTCTTAATTTCATAATTATTTAATGCATTCAGCACAAATTATCCGTAAGACAACCACGTTCAAAACTAATTTACATTTTGCTGCCCTTAGTGTTTTTCTGGTATTTTTAAATCAGATTTACTCATTGTAAAAACTATTAAACTTGTAATGTGCACACATGTTAAATACTTAATTCACATTTATTTCACCATTTATAATTTTAAACTCGAGGTTTTTCATTGTCATATTAACTTAGAAATTGCATTTTAAATTTCAACAAAATAAATAGTCTAGCACGTTTACAGTTGCTGAGCAACACGGTGTTTTAATAAAGTTAGTCCAAAACATTTTATGTTCTGCATTCAGTTACGGTTGTGTGTAACTTTTACTGAAGAATTATCTGTCCGGATAAAGTAGTGCATTCTTTAAATTATCATAATGACACCAAACACAGTTTAAAGTCTGCTTAATAACTACACGACTGAATTTTAAACAATTCATTTACATAAATAAATTGTCTGCTAAAACAATTTATTGTCTTTTAATAAAATTTTTATCATCCATTTAAAGCTGTGAGTAGTTTTACTAATTGGCTTTTCATTACATGCAAATTTAGTAAAGTACTTTTAGGCGATTAAAATTTTCGAAACAAATAAGTCATAGCTTATTAAAGAATTCAGCTATTATAATGCGTGACAAAAGTTGTAGAACAGGGTGTGATATAAAGCTGGAATATTTTTAAGAAACTGGTTAAAACTTTCAGATTTTATTAAGCAATTTTAATAGTTGATGCAACTATATGCTTTTCAGAAGTTCAAGTGTTGTTTTCTTATTTTGAACATTACAATTAAATATTTTTCAGAACTAATTAGGTAGGACATTCTAAAGTTCTTATCATTTAATTAAGATATCATAAAGAAATTTTGAATTAAAAACATTAAACTGAGTTTCCCTCTATATCGCGTTATCTGAATGGCAGATAACGCGCGCGATACAGAGAGAATATGAATATTCCCAATGAAAAAGAAAAATTTTTTGGTAAGTATTTCCATTGTATTGGCATATAAGACAAACCATATTTTATGCCTTATGGCATATTGAAATCTACATCTACATCACTATAGGGCACATCATGGTGAGTGAAAAACATCCTTGTATTGATAAACTAAATGACTTTTTAGACAATGACTCAAGATAATTATTTTTTAAAAATTTGCTTTGTAATTGTCATTATCTGAAACATTAATAGAAAAAAATAACAATGAATTTTATACAAGACTCATGCGCATTTAGGATATGTCTGTACTGAAAATATTGGTACTGGAATGTTACCGAGGGTCTGCAATATTGTTAGTATGCTCACAGTGGCTAAATGGTAGAAGGACTGAAAAATTAAAGTGATTTCCACAGTATATTGTTTTTACAATTAAATTAACTAAATGAAAATTAAATTAAATTACTTAAATGAAATGAAATTAAAATTTAAATTACTTAAATGAAATGAAATTAAAATTAAGTAAAAATTAAAATAAAATAAAAATTAAATTACTTAAATGAAAAGGAATTAAAATTAAATAAAAATTAAATTAATTAAAAAATTAGAATTAAATTAATTAAATGAAAATTAAAAAAACATTTAATTAAAAATTAAAATTAAAGTAATTAAAGAAAAATAAAAAGCATTTAATTAAAAATTAAAATTAAAATTAAATCAATTAAATTAACTAACTAATTAATTAATAAAAATTAAACCAATTTAATTAATTAGGAAATTAAATTACTTAAATTAAGATTAAAATTAAATGAAAATGAAAATAAAAAAAAAATTAAAATATAAATTAAACTTAAAAAACTTAAATTAAATGAAAGGAAAATTAAATTAATTACACTCATGCCCATAAATTAAGGATAATGAAGTTCAGGCAAAGAAAGAGACAGAAGCAAAACAAATTTGACTTATTTGTAAAGTCTATTTATTAAACAAAAGGTAAAGAGCAAAAAAGATGCTATATGTTTGACATAATTAATAAAATTGCGATGTTTACTCCGTGATGTATGATGGTTAATATGGAGTATGTCTCCCGGACGATGCAATACAGGCCTTACAACGCCTAGGCATGCTGAGTATCAAATTATCAATCTGATCTTGGGGAATATTACACCACTCATCAAGCAATGCCCTACGAAGTTCCGGTTGACAGGTGGGAGGGGTTGACGGGCAACAATTCGTCGGCCAAGCATATCCCACACATGCTCTATTGGATTCAAGTCCGATGAGTAAGCTGGCCAATCCATACGGGTGATATCCTCCAATTGAAGGCATTCGTCTACAATGTTTGCACGGTGAGGACGGGCGTTGTCTTTATGTTCTTTGCCACCATTCCTTATATACCCCTCTCTTACACTCGTCATTGTGACGTACTATCCGCGCCATCTGTGGTTTCCTGTAATTTGCATATTCTTCTTCAAGATGTGTGTGATAATTCTACAGGTGAAATTTTTATTTTAGAGTACAATTTCTGTGTGTTTCTGAATTATCCTTAATTTATGGACATGAATGTAAATTAAAATAAAAAATAAATTGATTAAAAAAATTATCGTTATTTTCATTCTAATGACTGTATTAGTTGGAGTCTCCAAGCGACTTGGCGGATAACGCGTTGGTTTCCGAAGCAAAAAGAATCCTGCTTCGAAAGCTGAAAAGGGAAGTAGAACCAAAAACTCCAGCGACATTGCTGAACATAAGGTGATATATCTCTAGACCGGAAAGTTCTTTGTCTTGGTTCGAGAGAAAAGTGTAATATTTTAATTATGGTGGCCCCAAATTAGTTATGAGAATCCTTAATTCAAAGTGTGTTTCATTGGTAGTCGACAGAATATCGCATATTACCATAATTTCATGCCTATAACCCCCTGACTGTATGTTACAAAAATACCATTGGTACAAGGAAATTTATGGATATATGGATATATGGATTTATGCCATCGATATAGTGAAATTTATATCATGGGCATTCCATTAGCCATGGGTACAAGGATACTTATGTAGCTATTTATGCCATGAGTATACTGAAACTTATGTAATGGGCACTCCATTAGTCATGGGTACAAGGATACTTATGGGTATATGGATATTTATGCCATGGGTAAGTCATAAGCTATGGTTTTAAGGTTATTTATGTAATGGGTTTATGCCCGTATAATCTATGAGTATATATTTACTATGGGTATATTATATATTCTATGGATATATTTTATGGGTAGAGGAATATACATGTCATGGATATATGCATATATGTCATGGATATAATATATTCTTATGCCATATATTTATGTCACGGGCCATGATATTTTTATTAAACTGAAGAACAGAAATTGATACGCATATAATATGTCAAAGAACAGATGTGAATCACTTTTATCTTTATTGTGGGTGGATTATATGGCACTGCGTATTATTATAGACAGAAAATCATAGTAACTGGAAATAGCTGAAGACTCTAACAAGCTACTAATGTACAATCAAATAAATTCCACAATTCAAACAAACCCCATTTTAATCTGCCAAAGAATTTGTTGACTAAAGTGTCACTAGCGCATACTCCTCTTAATCTAAAACTATTCATTTAAAAGGCGAACTCTGAAGGGAATTGGCAAATGTCGCCAAGAGTTCAGCCATCCACTGACATTCGAAACTGTCAATACAAAACAACTCAAGAGCGTGAAACGCGAAACTCCAACCTGTCCGGCGCGAAAATCAGTGGTCACTTTAGAAGCCGGGGAGCGAAAGTGAGAGAGTGATAATTACGGAGGCGAAGTCGTTAAAATTTAATTGATGTGCACTCCGGATAAATTATGGTTAAGAAGGCAGATCGTGTTCTGAGATTCCAAGCGGTTTCAAAGTGGCGGAACGCGAAACGAGATAGATATCTATATCTCTCTGCGGGAACGTGTCGGGGTGGGGATGGGGGTAGGGCTCGAAATTTCAGGGTTTGAAAACTATTGGTGGTTTAATTGTACTCTATTATACTAATTATTAAGTGTAGCTTATCTGAGTTTCAACCTTGGCAGCTTAAATCGATTCCATCTACAGAGGATGGATCAATTTGGGTGACATGGGACGTTGGTTTGCGACTCGCTTTGTGGTTAGTGATCGTCTCCTTTAACCCACAGCGAGTAGTGCGAAATAAATACTGTGAAAGGGCGCTATTGATTATACGACATATTCGTTGATTATATTTCATTTAAAGGAAAATTTAATTTTTATGGGCAGGACAACTTATTTTTAAAAACTCTTTAGGGACTTATCTTTTTATTAGGACATGACAATTATTATATATTTTTTTAAAATTTCCACTTTAGTGAGCCTGTTATTTAAATGCAGCACAACCACCGACGGGTAATGAAGGAAAGACGTTGCTTTTCTGGAGGATTTAAACGATTACAGCTGCTAAAAAACTTGGAAAACTTAAAAACTTGGAAAATTCTCCCATGCAACCTGAATTTTTCCTGGTTTCATAATATTCATTGATTCTGAAAGCAATGTGTGCAACGTACACCATTAATGGATTCGAATCTGAGTCTTCCAGCATGCTGGCTCCTCATGAACACTGGATTAGGATGGATTAGGTATATGTATATATTAGACATATATATAAAGAGTGCGCCTTAAATTCGTGCAAACTTCAAAAATTCATAATAAAGAAAGTAATGCTTTAAAAGAAATTGGGTTTGTGAGAATATGATCAGAGCTGCATTGGATTTTTTTTCCTATGCATACAAAAATATTTCAAAAGTAATCGAAAGAGGGAGCTCACATGCTATACTGAGATGTTTTATACAAATCAGGTAAACAGAAACTGACAAGAAATAGATCACAATAACTTGACATTGTACATTTATTTTAAAAAGTAAAAGATGTTCCACATGATCATCACCACAAGGTATTAGGCAGATGAGGAGCGTCACTAAGCCTATTGCCCTTTTCCATACTATAAGACGTTTTACAAAAGAAGTTGTGCTTGGGTATTAATTGGAATACAGTCACCTTCAATATATTTTGCTACGGTATATATAAGAACTGCACAGTAAAAGGTTTCATAAACTTAGATTTTGGAATTTGTTTGTACTATCTGTAAATAAGAACGTTGTTAGAGCATGTTTGGTGCCCAAATTTGGTTTCAAAATTGAATCTATACTCAAGATCTGACGCTAAAGTATACTAAAAGACATGAACATAATGAGATGGATAATAAGGAATTACTCTTTTTATATGATTATTAAATGCAATAAATTTACTGAAATAGATCAATTTATTCTTTTAATCGGGACCGAGCGGCCAGCGTTCTTGCGCTAGGTACTACAGGTTTCGGGTTCGAGTCCCGGCTGTGTCATGGATGTTTGTAGTGGTTCGAATCCACTTTAAGCCGTAGCGCCCTTTTCTTATATGACTGTTGAGCGTTGGGCATAGAGCTGACAACCCTACCCCATAAAAGAAAGACATCTCTCGTCTCGAAATTTACCAGTAGGCAGACGGCCTTGGCCTACACTGGGCTGTTGTGCCAATGAGGAGGATTCTTTTTAATCTTTAGCCAAAAATTGAATAAAAAAAATGGAATTAAATTTAATTAAATTAAAATTAAAAAAAAATAAGAAGAAAGATGATTGAAAATAATTAACAAGTAATTACTTTAACAATTCAAAGTAATTAAAATAATACGAAAGATGACTTGGATTAATAAAATTAGTACTTTATGTGGCAAACTCGTCGCTCAGTGGCAACGTCAGTATTAGGACCTGAGGTTCAATCCGCTGGCGGCTTTCTTGTAGACACTGTTTTTAAAAACGAGGTGACTCGATGGCGTTTGTGATGTTCAGTATTTTGTCTCGTCAGTCAGACTTCCTGATGAGTGTTTTCCGGGTTTTCTCCCGTGCGATACTCAGATGCGGGATAGTTACCCCTAAAAGTCCTCCCAGAAGATACTGCCATCTTCTTTCAGCGACACAAAGCCAAGTCAGTCTTCCACCTACGAGTGCTCCTTCACAACAGAAGCGCCCCCCCCCTTTCATTTCTTCCATGAGACCACACGAGTTTTTGGACTTGGTTTAGATGTTGCCATAAAAAAAAAGCACTATCTGTAAATACGAACATTAGTAGAGCATTGTGCCTAAATGCTGTTTCAAAATGAATCTGTGCTAAAGTTTTGTCGCTAGAGTAAACTTAAAGACATCGACGTTTTAATTTTAACACTTTGACTAAAGATGAAGAATAGCTAATTACTCTTTTATATAATTACTAAAGCAATGAACTAACTGAAATATATCAATCTATTCCTTTAATCTTTAGCCAAAGATTGTAAGTACATAAAAATGGAATTAAATCTGTAATTAAAGTAATAAGGACGATAACTTGAATTAATACAATTAGTAAAATTAAAAATCTAAAAAAAAAAAGTATATAAAAAAAAATCTTTCATGTCAATTCCTTCTTTTTTTTTTCACTATATTGCAGAAAGTCCTTTATAAATAATTTTCATTCATTTTTTTAAGTTTATCTGGCGGTATCTGTTGGTAGATATATGCAGCTTAAAACTAAAAAAAAACTATAATTGAATGAATTAGATTTAATTACTGAATTAATATTTGAAAAAACTGTATTAACATCCAGTGTCATCCACTACAAGTTAAAAAAAATGTATTTGAACTTGAGTGTAGGAATAAATATTCTATTAACAATTGAAAATTTGAACAAGATATATATAGGGAGAGTGTGAGCTAATAGAAGGAATTGAAAAATATAATCATTCCAAGTGATTACATAATATTATAATTCCTTTGTGTATAAGTATTAGTTAACTATAATTTTTACTAAATTACTACTTTTTAACGTTTAAAATAAATTATAGGTTTATTTTTATATTTAATTTGGGATATGCAAAGAGAATAAACAGTAATAATTAATGATCAAAATTATGAATGTTATTATAACAGAAGTTTCAGTAATTGTTTTTTGACATTTACTATGTTATAACAAAGCACATGTAATTAAGGCAAATGGGGGTTTCTTTTTTGGTGAAGTAATAAGATTAAAATAGATCTCGTTAAATTGAATCTAATTACCACAAAGATAATTTTCATTAACGCAAATGGAATTTTAACTTCTGTTGTTTTTCCAACATTTAATTCTTTTTAATGGTTATTTATTTTTAATGATTGTCTATTTTTACACTGCAATATGACGCAAAATAATCTTATTAAAATGTTTTTATCCAAGATAAAGAGCAAAGAAAAAATTATTATAATATTAAATTTTGTTGTTAAACATGAGCTGTCAAATGATGTTAAAAACATACTAGATGTATTAAAAACATTGATATTAATTTTGATATTCTTTATAATCCTCAGTTGAATCCATTTGAAAATATAAAAGTATCCACTTTCCGGTTTTGTGTAATGTATAACTTCGCGATTTCTCTAATGCTTTTTTTCTAATGCTGCTGGCAAACACTTAGACACTTGTCTTTGATGCCTTAAAGCAAGCGCCGCACTGACGTTACTCAGCATTACCCAGGAGGTGAGTGTAGCTTGAAGATAAGCTACGGACACGGAGTAACAATACCCCACAACTCTCTATGATCATATTATATCGGGACCTACGGTTTAAAATGTATTCAGAACCACTGCAAACACACATGGCACCGCCGGGACGCGAACTCGAAACCTGTGGTACCGAGCGCCAGAGCGCTTCAGCCACTCGGCCATTCAGGCCCCTATTTCTCTAATACATTATATATGATTCTGAATCATCTGCTTATTTTAATATAAAATTATGTTTGTGTTGCTTTTTATTTTCCCTATAATAACTTAGATGAAAAATAGTAATGTGTGAAAGATAACTGTAAATCGTTAAATGATTTTATGGTATAATATTTTATATTTATTTTATTTTGAAATGTGGGTCACTTTCTCCTCAGTCATTTGGTAATGGAATTGCAAATATATAACAGATTCAGCATTATACAGAATGTACTAAAGGAAGCCTACATTCTGCAGTCCAAATTCCAGTATAAATTAGATGAAATGTAAACTGGACCAGAAATTGCAGAAATATTTCATGATGTTGACAAGTTACTTATTTCTGTTATTATTGCTTTCAAATATCTTTAAAAGTTACATTTGAATGTTTTCAGGTATAAAAAAAATTTCAATTAAAATTTTTTATAAACTTCGAATGGCATCACGAAATAAAACAAATTTTGATGCTTTAAATTTTGTTTACTAAACAATCCGATCAAAATTCTATTTCCAACGATGCTAATGATTAAGTACTTTTGATCAAAATTCATCACAGAGATTCCTGAATATGTCAGAAAAGGATCTTGAAGAGATGTTTTACCTTTTCTGTAAAATGTCTGGGGAAAGAAAGGAAAACTGCCTTTCAAGGGTATGAAACAGTGGTTCAAACAAGCTCAGATGACCGTACTTACTGACGATGATTTGCAAAGTGCTTACTCAACTGCGGCAGAAGATAAAGACGGGATACAATTTACGGAATTGATGAGTTTAATTGGAAATATTTCCGCCGCAAAGCAAATGGATAAGAAAGATATCACTGATAGATTATGTGGTGCAACCAAGCCCCAGCAGACTATTTCAGATGATATGGCTGCCAAAGATTATAAAGATACAGTTTGAATGTTTCAAAATGTGAATGTGCAACTGATTGAATTAGCAGATGATAAATAAATAAATAAGAGCGATGAGCATCGATTTTAAAAAAAAAAAGTGTTTTATTTAAGTAATACACAATAGTTTTATCAACAATATTTTAAACAGTAGTTAGCTATTTTTTTATTTTTGTAATATAGCAGTTTCGTAAGAAATGTAAAAAATAAATTTTTGGTACTTACGTATTAACGCCACCGCGGCTACAGATTTGGCGGTTTTTAAGTGCCGCTAATCTACACTTAAAATTTTTGTGACAAATCATAAAATATATAAAACACTTTCTTTAAAACACTTTCAAAATTCAAAACACAAAATAGTCAATTGGATTTCGGTGGAAAATGGGCCGATATAGAGTTTAACATAGTAGATTCAAAACAGTCTCTATTTCGGCGCATTGACAGCTCTTTATTGGCGCATTAGCGCAACTTCTGCTGCGGTGGCGTTAATACGTAAGTACTAAAGAACCGATCATGAATAATATGTTCATCCACAACATACAATGATTCATTCCACAATATACAGTACATACAGCAGTACTTCAGCGTACTCGTAAAGGTTGATAGTAATACGTCAAATCTGAAAATCCTTCATCTAGCTAGAAATGAGCCTTATTCATCTATAAATTGCTATATAACCAAGAATCACCTTTTCCATTTCCAAGAAGTCCAGTATGCAAATGTTCCACATTTTGGTCCATCCTCTAGCTGCAGTTGCTGAACATGTTGGGTTTTATATGGATATCTCCATAATGTTATAAAAGCAAAGGGCTTGACAGGCTCTTTAAATTATAGATATGCCTTATTGTTGTCATACAGTAGTATATAGTTTACGTAGGACACGAATTGGTACTATGTAAATTTTTCAATTGTAGTTACATTATACACCATAATTAATTTTGCATATTTCAAATACGCCTTCATTAATGTTTTTGTACCCGAATTTTGTGCTGCGTGAATGTTATGGATATATATTTTATGGAATTATCTTTAGTAATGATGTCTAACGTTGAAATATTGAACTAATTGTTTTATGTCATTCAAAATCCTGTACCACGGTGAATATTAATTTGCAAATTACATATCTCTCCGATTCATAGATTTTTTTATATATTGCTTTACTTTTTCACCGATCTTTTGAAACATCCTGTACTTTAATTTTAATATATTTTTGTCATCAAACAATGAAAGAAACTACCAGCATTGGAGAATTTCATGTATTGCAGAGAACTTTACTAAAGTGGAAATGAATTTTAACTGTTAATAAGACAACAAAACAACTTTAGCAAATTTATGACAGTCAGTAATTGTTACAATGAAATCCCAGTGGTTTCAGATCTCTATGGAAGTTAATCTATGTTTACCTACAGAAACATAATGATCTCAAAAAAAAAAAAATCCGAACTTGCTATCATACGACTACATGACAGATGTAGACATAAAATGTTTTTTCAACATCATGCTTAGTGAATTGTAGTTCTAGATTAATAAATATTCGCATGTATTTTAAAAATATAATTCAAAACGTCAAAATGCACTGTGATTCAAATAAAATGTCATTTAATATAATAGACACATTCAAATATTATTTAGCTGATGATGTATTGTAATAAAATAAATTTATTTCGAACAATACAATTGATTTAATATATTGTAAGCCTAATTAAAGCTTAAAACATCAAAGATTTAATCTATACTTCGATTTTCGTTAATTACTCACAGAACAACTTCGAAAAATGATTTATATTATTATAAATTTGATTTCATAATTGAATTCAAAGTCTAAAAACTCTCTTAATAATTTCAATCTCTTTGATCTATAATAGTTTTCTGATTAATTTTATTAATGGATCGGCTAATTATTTGAGAAAACAACTTCAAAGTAATTATGGGGATCTCAAGAATTGGGTTTATGTTTATATTAATTTTAACTTGATATTGAAGCTTACAAACACAAATGCAATTAAACTTAATGAATTCATTAATTAGTGCATGCAAAGACAGCCTGAAACATTCCATTTCGGAGTTGGAGCTAACGTTATGGAAAACGTATTACAAGGCAGCCATAATATTCCTAGAAGTAGGTAATCAAGGCGGAACCCTAGAAGCCTGCAAGGCGAGAAAGATTGCTTAGAAAGAACGTTTTATTGCGCCTGGCGTAATGACGGTTTAATACCTCTTTGTTGGCGCCTACTTTTCTTGATTTCAAATTCGGCATTTCTGACATACAGACACGCTGATGGCATTATGACGATGTCAGGGAAAATGACTTTGCAAGCGTTTCTGTGTTTGGAGAAATTTTGGTGGCAACTTTCAGAATTTTCTGCTCAAGAATAGAAGATATGATTAATATTAAAGATGAGATTAATATTTACGGGCTTGTACACTTGAGTTATTATGAATAAGCTTAAATAAACAGTAACAATTATTTGTAATTTAGTTTTGTATTTAATTTTAACTAACAAAGAAATAGAATGGTGAAATTTTAAAGAGCAACGTTTAGGAAATTTCTGCCTATTACAAAGGACAATCTAAAGTTTAGAAAATATATATGCTGTTGTACGATTGGAATTCATTTGAATATTCAATAAAAAAAAAACTATTAGTATAATGAATGAGTTGCAGAGAAAATGACTTTGCAAGCGTTTCTGTGTTTGGAGAAATTTTGGTGGCAACTTTCAGGAATTTTCTGCTCAAGAATAGAAGATATGATTAATATTAAAGAGGAGATTAATATTTACGGGCTTGTACACTTGAGTTATTATGAATAAGCTTAAATAAACAGTAAAAATTATTTGTAATTTAGTTTTGTATTTAATTTTAACTAACAAAGAAATAGAATGGTGAAATTTTAAAGAGCAACGTTTAGGAAATTTCTGCCTATTACAAAGGACAATCTAAAGTTTAGAAAATATATATGCTGTTGTACGATTGGAATTCATTTGAATATTCAATAAAAAAAAAAAAAAATATTAGTATAATGAATGAGTTGCAGAGAAAATGACTTTGCAAGCGTTTCTGTGTTTGGAGAAATTTTGGTGGCAACTTTCAGGAATTTTCTGCTCAAGAATAGAAGATATGATTAATATTAAAGATGAGATTAATATTTACGGGCTTGTACACTTGAGTTATTATGAATAAGCTTAAACAGCAAAAATTATTTGTATTTTAATTTAATTATATTGAATTGAATTTTTAACTAACAAAGAAATAGAATGGAGAAATTTTGACGTTTTATTTTAACTTCTGTACAACGGCAACATTTAGGAAATTTCTACCTAATGCAAAGGACAATCTAATGTATATGCTGTTGCACGATTGGAATAAACAATAAAAAACTATTTGTATAATGAATGTGTTATGCTTCTATTTACTTATTCTTAGAGTTAATAGCTAATAAAATAATTATTCAGAAAGATTTTAGTGTGCACCATTTGTGAATTTCCTACAAAATACTAAGGATAATATTAATATTAAGGAAATATTTATAGGCTGGATAAGGCTAATATTAAATTTGAATGAATTATAAAAACCAGTTATATTTTAAAGGATTATGATTTAAATAATTTATCCAGGATTTCACGCTAAAAACAATAAAAATAATCATATTAATAAACAAACGTAAAAACAAGCAAACATCTACACTGGCAATGCAAACATTTTAACAAAAAAATTGTGATGGTAAAATGTCTTGAAATATCATTATCTTTTATATTCATACCTCCTACTAAATTAAAGTTAATTAAATTATATATACTTGAATTTTTTCGAAGCGCTATCTTTTAGTCAGAGTGGGCGTTTTCCTATTTGCCCATGTGTGAAACAAATGTGAACCAGTTATCTATAGAAAGACCTAGAAAATAAGTTTTATAATGTAGTGGGGCCTCGTGGTTGGTGCAATGTTATTCAGTATGCAACTCGGTAATACAGTATTAACTACAAAATTTTCCATATCATTCCTTATTTTTATAAATATCATTCCTTATTCTTGTAATAGATAACCGTGAGACACTTATTATGAAAGTAATATTGTCTATTTTTTAATAATTATTGAAATAATGATGTTTTTATTATTTTAAAAATAACTAAAATTTTTCATCTGCTAATGTTATTGCAAAATGTGTTTCATTTTTAGTGTCTTAGAGTCTTAGAAATTATGAAATGACATCTCTTTAAATCAACTTATAATATCGATATCATAGTAAAAGAAATCAAATTTTGGACAAACTTCTGAAGAAATTTGATTTTTTTAAAAACACAATTGATGATTGATGCTTAAAAGAGTTGCTGGGCTTATATTATCAATTTTACGGATTAAGGAAACATTATATTAGTGAGGCTGAAGTTTTTAGTGTCTTTTTAGTGTCTTAGTGTCTTAGAAATTATGAAATGACATCTCTTTTTAAATCAACTTACAATATCGATATCACAGTAAAGAAATCATATTTTGGAAAACTTTGAAGAAATTTGATTTTTAAGTAAAACAACTAATTGATGGTTGATGCTTAAAAGAGTTAAGCGGGCTTATATTAACATCAATTTTTACGATTAAGGAAACATTATATTACTGAGGCTGGTCTCATACCATATTGAATACCGAAAGAGTAGATGGGATTAGTACCTATTGGAAAACTTCCAACAGTAATAACCTGACAAAGCCGTGCCATATTCGAATATTAAAAAGTCACATTAGGCAATCCATATGTCGATAAAACACACTGACGTACTGTCAAAGTCATCAACGAGTCTCCAGGTTACAGAAAGTAGAGTATGTAATTCAACCATTCTAATGCTTTCATCACCTGTCAGCCTACTTCATCTAAAATGTCAGAAGGATATCGGATATTCATCTATTCTCACGCTAGCATGCGTGCTTTACTTCGGGCCACAAAAGGATCTAATTCAATTTAATAATATTTTTGTCCATATGTTATTTCGCATTATGGTATGACGCACTTCAATTTGAAAGCAGTACATAACACAGAATAACATGTGAACAAAAAGTTCTCAAGTCCACATTTAAATAATTGCATGAGAAACAAGAGAACTATTACTTTTATGCATTCAAAAAATAGTGCTTTGGCGCTGAATTAATATTTTCATGACATTTCTCATTGCAATAACGTCATGGCCAAACTGAAATAACTTCTCTACTTTTGTCATATTAAAAACTTTAATCTCATAATCTACCAAAAAAGAAAAGAAAGAAAGGAAAGGAACAATTCAAACAACTCTCGCAAAAAGTTTCTCTAATAAACAAGCAAGTTGATAACCAAAAATAAACCAAAAATTTTCATACACTTTTTGAAAACAGTGGCACCCAAACTTGATGATGCTGCACTGTTCTCAACAAAGCTCTACCCTCAAACAATTTCCTTCTTCCAACACAATCCCTGGACACCATGTCACACAGAACGGAAAACAAAATAGCCCCAATTCCAAGAAACTTGTGTTCCAAAATACGTCACGCCCTGTTATTCCAAAGGCAGCAGCCGATAATTAAAGAAAAGCAGAGCGGGATACCCTAAACAATTTTCTGTCACGGGCCATTCTCGTAGACTGGACGCGAGCGCCGCCTACTTACTGCTGTCGACCCCGCTGGTCCCTGGTACAACACGCACGTGTCACCTCGTGACAGTCGTGACAGTCTCGCGTGAGCCCCTTGTTTCCCGGGTCTTGCTTGTACTCCTGAGGGAGTTGCTGCTGCTTCATTTCAGTGATTACAGTGACAATCTATCTTATCACTTACGCATGTGTAAACACGTAATACATTATCAGGGTTCGTTTTTCGGGGTAGATTATGCCCGATTAATGATAATTTTGCTGGTTTACTAATTTAATTTGATTTTCATTTGATACACAGAATTAAATGATGCGTGATCTTTATTTGTTCCTGTTGAAAGTGAACGCTGTTTTCGATTAACATGCATCAAAATAAATTAAATCATTATTAATCATTTATTCAATTAAACTAGTAATAAAGAAAAGAAATAATTTATCATAAATAACAGTAATAAAAAAAAAATTTTGATACTTTCATCTGGTGAATTTAAGCCTTCAATTGTTAAATAAGATTTGTTGTTATAACATATGGTAGTGAAATGTAAATTTGTGAAATGAAATAAGTAAAAATAATCTAAATTATTTACACGATTTCATTAATTAATTTATTTTCAATAGAAACAAAACGTTGAGATTGCATATTTGAAATTTTATTAAAAAAAACCTAAATTTAGATTAATTTCCATACAGATTTAATAAAAATCACAATCGTAATTTTAAAAATTTCACTTGAAATATTGCATTTTTATTATTTAAAAATAATAATTATTATTTCTTTAATTTTAAAAAAAATTAACCTGGTGTACCATATATTGCCCAAGGAATAAATTAATGATAAAGAACAATATTATTAAAAAATTTTTTTATTATAGACTTTAGCTTATATAATCAACTACTATATAACGCACTCTTTTTGTCAGAATTTCTTAAAATAGAATTGGTATACTTTGTTTGTGTTGAAGCACTTGAGAAAATATTTTCGTATGTCACATTTTTTTGCTAAATAATATATTATACCGATTCTTATTGTAGATAATAATTATAAAAATCAATATATAAATATGTTTGTGATAATAAAAGGTAAAAAAAAAAAAAAAGGATTAGATACAAATATATTTATAAAATCAACAATTTTTTTGTTTTTATTTTTCAATTGCATGTTTAATTATAAATATAAAGATTAGATTAAATATAATATATGTTTATATATTTAAAAAATGTGTATTATGTAATTATCAAAAACATTGAGTTTAATTATAAATATAATTTCAAAATTGAGATTAATTAAATTTAGACAGGAGTTGCATTGTGGATAACTCGTTGGGATTTCGTATTAATGACACAGTTCGAAACTCAATTCTTCTATCATCAAGACTAGATGAAAATACTAATTAGTATTATAGATATTAATTATAAAAACTAATATATGATAGTGATAGTAAAAGGAAAAATAAAGGATTTGGATACAATATATATAATAATCAAGAATTTTTTATTTTTATTTTTCAATTGCCTATTTAGTTTATAATTATACCATTATATATATAATATTTTCTAATGCAGCTGGTAAACACTTAGATAATCAAGTCTTTGATGCTTTAAGGCATGCGCCACACCCGACGTTACTAAGTTAGCACTACCCAGAAGGTGCGTAGCTTGAAGATAAGCTAAGGACGCGAAGTAACAATACCCGCGCAACGCTCTACGATCATGATAGACCAAGACCTAAGATTTAGAGTGGATTCCGAACCACTACAAACATCCAGGGCATTGCCGGGACTCGAACCCGAAACCTGAGCATTCACTCGGTCATCACCCCTTTTTTAAATAATCACTTAAAAATAAATTTAAATTAAATTTAATTAAATCAATTAATCAAATATTGAGTAATGCTGATTCTGTCCCATATCTAATTTTGTAGAGGAAAACAGCCTCAAATCAAAAGTCCGACCCTATTATATGAAAAAATGTCGTGATATCAAAAGTGCATGGGATGATTTTTACTAAAATTGGATTGATTTAAAGTTTTCTTATAAAATTAGATTGGAAACAATAATATTTCAATAATTCAAAATTATTAAAAATTTAAATATGTATTTATAAATTAAAAATTTATAATAATATTTATATATTAAAATATAATATTTATATATTAAATATTTTAAATATTTAAATATTTAGTCTTTTTTTGTAAAAAATATCAATTTAGTTAACATAATAAAACAGAACCAAAATTTTAAAGGATATTAAATAAAAATTAAATAGAGCATTAAATTAAAATACTTGATAATTACTCATTTTAATTCACTTTTTGCCACTGGGGAAGTTATCTACATTCTCAAGACAGGCGCTTTATACACTTAAGATTGATTTTCTTGTAGTCTGAGTATTCCTGTAAGAAAACAGATTTACAGTTTATTGTAAAATAATACGAGCACAAGCAATCTATAAAGGAAAAAAAAAAAAAAACTACTTACTGCATTATTTTACCAATAGAACAGATGAATTTCATCAAAGTATAGGATTTATTTAGATTGTTCCAAAAAATTAATTATATTCGCAGTGTATTTTGAATGTATTCTTTATGTCTAACAAGTATTGAAAATTTTCTCCTATTTTAAAAATTTCCACCAGTTCAATGGAGAAAGTTAATTGCTTTTTAGTTTAAAAATGAACATTTTTGCTTTTCTTTAAAAGGGTTACTGTTGCGCTTTTATGTTTGCATATAATTAAAACACATACATTCAAAATTAATTTATTAGAAATAAAGAGTTGATTTAATTTTACATGAAAAATCTTATTTTTCATGTAAATTAAATTAATAAAGAATAGTTGTGTTTGAAAAACAGTTATCATTTTTGGTGTAATAATTAACATCGTATTTATTATTCCATTGTTTCTTTTATTTTATTGAAATACATGTGAAAATCTACATGAATAATTTTTTTTTTATCATTAAATGTTTAATTTCTTTCAATGGGATATGAATTACAGTTATATGTTATTCATTCAATCGTGTAAGTGATAAAAATATAGATTTCCAATGATAAATAACCCCGATAAAAATTTTTTCTCAAAATCTAGAAATAATCAAAAAATATTCTATCAAAATTGTTGAAGTATTCTCGTTTCGCAATATTTTATCAAAATTTTCAAGCAAGAATTTTTAAGAATGCAAAAAATATTACTGATTTGTTTAAATTGGTTTCAAAAATCTATTAAGTTGTATACTAATAAGAAATTTTTAATCAGAAATTGAGGTTTATTATTAAATTTTTTTTTTTTTCATTTATATATACAATATATGAGAACGAAGCGAAATATTATCTACATTATCCTTAACGTTAAATCTAACGATAAACCTAATGACAACGATTTAAGCAAAAATTAATCTATGTAATGGAAATTTTATATTAACTTTCATACATACATTCCAGACATTAGACAGTAAACAAAACAAGAAAGTATTTTGCATGCAGTTTTCGTGAACTATATATCTAATGATAAAAACTTTAATAATGGAAGTTTTTTAATGAAAATTTTATACTTTTCTTGTATATACACCACATATGAGAAACAGATAAGTATTTTATACAATTCCTAACGATAATGATTTAAACAAGTGATTTAAATGAGTTTTTTAATATTCTTTCATGTATATACATCCCATATTATAATGAAAAAAGCAAAGAAAGACATCTTTTGCAACCAGTTTCAGTGTCATTAAATCTTAAAAATAAATGTTCTAGTTTGGAGTCCCTAATTTAATAAATGCACGTGTAATGAAGGATGAGATTTAAAATTTAACGTTAGTGGCATTTAGATGTATATCTCCATATCATAATAAAAATTAAAAAAAGATATTGCATGCAGTTTCAGTGTCATTAAATCCTAAAAATAAATTTGCTAGTTTGAGTGCTTAATTCAATAAATGCATGCGCAAATGAAGGATAAGATTTAAAGTTTGACATTAGTGCCACGCCAAATGGCACCCAAAAGATTGGCTAATATATTTAACTTAAAACTGAATCTTGTTTTGAATTTTTTAATAAGCCATTTATGATTTATCTATTTTATAAACATACGATCATGTATATACGATTTTTAACTCTCTAAAATAAAAAATGCTAGTTTGGAGTGATTAATCCAATGAATGCATGCGAAATGAAAGATGAGATTTAAAATTTAACGTCAATAATATTTGGTATGTTATGGTCCCCTCAAACATTTATCTTAATATATTTAACTTTTACCAACTTAAAAACTGACTTGCTTAGAAATTTTTACTGTTATACGTGATTGTCCTTTTTTTTTTAAAACATACGATCATGTATTCACGCTTTCTTAACTCTATAAAAATAAAAATGCTAGTCTAGAGTGCTTAATTCAATAAATGCATGCTCACTGAAGAAAATTTAAAATTTAATGTTACTGTCACCCTAATGGTATCCAAAATTTGTCTAATACATTTAACTTTTACCAACTTAAAAGCTGAATCCTGTTTGAAATTTAATAAGACCATACTATATATACCATATATAT
>BPLR01016282.1:0-28080 GCA_021605095.1 Caerostris extrusa | reverse complement strand
GAAATGATTAATGATTAGCAATAATATGTACGTAATAAAAAATATGTAATCTTGTACTAGAAACATAACTAACAGTTAATTTAGTTCAGAATCGTAATGAATCCAGCAACAAAAAATTGGAAATTACAAAAGTTTTTATAGAAAAGTTTTTATAAGAAAACAACAATTTTAATAAACTTGAAAAGAAAGTTAAAAAGTTATCCATATTTTATAAATATTGCAATATATAACTATTTTATACATCGTATTAGAAAAATTCTAAAAGTAGTTAAAACTATTTGTAACATTCTTTACGTGGAAAAAATACGACACTTAAATGCTTTCTAAGCGTAAATGTTTTATTAGGCTTAATGTAATAATCCAACCAATTATCCATGAAATAAGTCTAACTAAGTTGTTTAGAAGTTAGCCAAACGATTTCAGAATTAGCTTAAGTGTCTTTTCAATTTTGGTAATTGAAGAAATAAACAGAAAATTAGAATAGGTCTGAATTAGGTCAACAATATAAATTCAAGATAAATATTTAAAACTTATGGTCGAACAAGACTGATGTTTGAAAGCAAACCACCATGCACCACTATGAGAAAGTTATAGAAGCCAGAGATTCAACTCAGACTGTTCGTATGCAAGCGTATTTGTAGTTTGCGATTTGTTAATAGGGTTACTGATTGCCAGTGACTGGCGCTTGGTGCCAAGGTTTTGGGTTCGTGTCAAAGCGGTCCTATGGATGTTTGTAGTGGTTCTGAAAAAACCTTCTAATATGACTACTACTACTACTACTACGCCACACCACATCAATGTGCCTACAGGTGAGTTGCCCCTGTACAGTTTGGGAATCATGTGGGTGAGAGAGAAGTCTGATTGGACTCTGTGATGCTCTGCGGTCATATGGATCGGGACCTACGGCCAAGTGGATATTACCTGGACAACACTATAACTTAAAAAAGAAAACATATGCTGTCTCGAAATCTGCCAGTACCATGGGCCAAAGCGAAGTAGAAGAAAAAAATTCGATAATAGTGAGCCCTCTGGGGCCAAGATACTCCGAAAACCAGTAAAAACTGACTGAACGTGCTATTTCCAGAATTCGGTTTGGTTTGTCGCTCTACTGTCATTTTGTGCACACCTTAGACTAATTAGACCAGGACCAACAATTCATTGAGGATTCTAAACAACTAACAAACATCCAGGCCACCGGCCCCGGGATTCCAGATCCCGACGCCTGTAGCAAACGTCAGGCGCTGCCAGCTGGCCATCAGGCAGCTTCTATAATTCGGGAACAAAGTCTCTAAGCTCAGTTTGTACAACATGATAGTTGGAGACATGTTCTGGAGTGAATGTGGTACTAGAGTAATCCTGAATTTCTGCACGAAAAGCTTCCAAATTGATTCTCAACTGTATTAAACATGGATGAATTCATTCTCAATGGACTAACGATTTGGCTCTCGATGCTGCAGATTTTGGGTTCGAGTCAGGCGATGCGGGTGTATTTGTAGTGGTTCGGAATCCACCTTAAAACGTAAATCTTGGTCTAATATGATTGTTGGACATAAACGACAACCCTATCCAGTAAGAAAGAAAAATATCTCGTTTCGAAATCTGCAAGTAGGCAGACGGCCTTGAACCAGTATTGGGCTGTTGCACCAATGAAAAATAAAAAAGATTTTTTATTAGTGAGTCATCATGTAGTTTCCATAATAAGGAGACAAAAGCTTCTCGTTCCGCTATGTACAAAATGACAGCTAGCGACTTGGAGAAAATGTGGTACTAGATGTAATCCTTTCCGGGCCTGAATGGCCGAGTGTCTAGCGCTCTGGCGCTCGGTACCACAGGTTTCGGGTTCGAGTCCCGGCGGTGCCATGGATGTTATAGTGGTTTGGAATCCACTTTAAACCGTAGGTCCCGGTCGAATAGGATCGTAGAGCGTTGCGGAGGCATTGTTACTCCGCGTCCGTGGCTTATCTTCAAGTTACACGCGCCCCCTGGGTAATGCAAAGTGAGTAACGTCTGTGCAGAGCTTGCCTTAAGGCATCAAGACCAAGTGTCTAAGTGTTTGCCAGCTGCATTATACGAAAAAAAAAATGTAATCCTTTCCTCCTAGTAATCCTTTTCTATTTGCACAAAAATGTCCAAATTGATTCTTAACCCTACCAAACAAGGGTGAATTCTTTCTCAATGGAAAATAACCATGATATGGGCAATCTCGTTTTCAATTAAATATCCTTTTGGATTCATATGTTAGCATGAACTCGATAAAATATAATTTCAGCATTCAAATTAGATAGATGTCTGTTTACTTAACAGCAGCAGAAACGTTTTTCCACATATTCAACAGATAACTTCCATGAATGATGAAATTCATGTGACATTGATTTTCAAGAAAGTGACATTGATTTCAAAATGATGATTGATTGTAACTTTTATAAATTATTCTAGCTATATTACTATTTTAACTATTAACAAGTAATATAAAAAAAATGTTTAAGTCAATGCCCACTTTTTTTTTCACTATATTGAAGAAAAGTCCTTTACAAATAAAGTTGAAATTTTGTTTTTACGTCAGACGCCATCTATTATTAGATACATGCAACTTAAATGTAAAAAAATTAATTAATTAATTAAATTTAATTACTGAATTAATATTTGAAAAACTATATTAACATCAAAAAATGTCATCCACTACAAGTTCAAAAATGTATTTGAACTTGAGTGGATGAATAAAGAAGTATTTTATGAACGATTGAACATTTGAGCATAATAATTTTAAATTGTTTTTGTTTATTTTAATAAATCTGAACTTAAATTTATAATTTTATTAATAAATATATTATTAATGGAGATCATTTTCATTTTTGTGTAAAAGTCTGTAGTGATGCAAATCTGTCATGAAAGTTTTAAACGCTTTCATTTCTATATAATAATAGTATAAAAATCGAAAGAATCATAGTCACTATTAAATTAATGTTTCCAAGAATTAATCTTAGGCTTATTTTGATATTCCTAATTCTTTCCGATTTTCCTTAC
This sequence comes from Caerostris extrusa, assembly GCA_021605095.1. Classification (NCBI taxonomy): domain Eukaryota; kingdom Metazoa; phylum Arthropoda; class Arachnida; order Araneae; family Araneidae; genus Caerostris; species Caerostris extrusa. The sequence continues at coordinate 25,056 of BPLR01016282.1, read as the reverse complement.
TTTTTACTTAATTAGATGCCTCTTTAAGTTTATAAAATTATAACAGTTACATTATAACATTATTAACAGTTAAATATTATATATTAAAATTATAACAGTTAAATTTAGACTAATTTCCTATTACTGAAACTAATTTTTATTTCAGAAATATGATTTGATTCGTTTTTCATAATATGCATTCTGCTGCGATTTCTGCATTTTTTTGTTTAATATCAAATACATTTAATAAACTTTAATTAATTTTTATTTATAGCTTTGTTTAATTTCTCATAAGTTACACTCATAAATCATGTATTAGTCAATAAAAATTTACCTTTTCACAATTTTTTATTCAAAATCACAGGAAGCTTAAAAGATTAGTTATATTCCAATCGGAAATATTGTTCGTTTTTTGTAAAATATATCTAAAAAACAAAAAAGATTTTTTTTTTTTTTTTTTACATTTTAATAATTTTTAAATAACTACTAATCTTATGAAAATTTCCAAAACGATTAAAAGTAAATTATAATCTCTTATTTTTTTAAAACACTTATTTGTAGAAAATTTAAGTTCTCTCTCACGAATAAAATACTCATTACATGCGTCCCACGACCACATGCGCAAGCCCGGTTTGGGACTCTGCGTAAATCTAATTTGGAAAATTGAAATAAAGTTCTTCGAATGATTACAAATTCAGCTTGGTACTTCAAAAGTGAGGATAGTAAGAACTCTCGGGATCTTCCCAATATTAGATAATTGTTTTATAATAGGTCTAAAAATTTATGATTCTATCCCTTTCACTGGTAACTCTGTTCTTAGATCCTTCTGAATTTATGGCCTTACACTATTTGAAAACAGAAAGCAACCTAGAACTGTACTCAACATCTAATTAATAGAGAGTTTTTGCATACCGTATTTTGGACGTCCGTTAGCTTTTCTCTCCCAGCGCGCATGCTCATAGGAAACTGCGCATGCGTATCTGTAATAATGCTTCCTATGAGTATGCGCGCTAGGGAGAAAAGCTAACGGACGTCCAAAATACGGTATGCAAAAACCCTCTATTTTCAAGAATCTTCCTATTCTGATCGGTTTGTCGTTTTACAGTTATTTTGAGCACAATTTAGGCTAATTAGACCGGAAGTCGACCTGGGGTTCCGAACCACTCACGAACATCCATACCACTGCCAGGATTCGAACCTGAATCTTGTGGTACCAAAGGGCAGAGCGTTAGCCAATTGTCCATCAGGCCCCCTTCGCCTTTTAACGTTAGGTTTGGTTTGTCGCTCTACGGTCAGCTTGTTCACACGAGGGCCAAACAGACAAGACCTTAAGTTTAAAGTGGATTCCAAACCCCTCACAAACATCCATGCCACCGCCAGGATTCGAACCTGAATCTTGTGGTACCAAAGGCCAGAGCCACTTGACCTCAGGCCGCCGTTTTGAAGAGCCAGACAGCAAGATCTACTTGTTGGCTAGGGCCTGATGGTGGAGTGGTACCACAGGTTTGGGTTCAGTCCCTGTGGTGCGATGGATGTTTGTAGAGGTATGGAATCTACTTTAAATTGCAGGTCCCGATCCCGTTTAGCCTAACGTGTTGCACAAGATGGGACAAACCAAATCACATGTTGGTCAATTAATCATCTTCTAATCTTCTTTTTTTTTTTTTAAATTTATTAATCAAAATTCCCCATTTTTTTTCCCTTTTGCAAATATTCGTATATGCTCCTAATTTTCTTTTTACTTTAAATTTATACATCAATATTCAAAAAAGGGGGCCTGAATGGCCGAGTGGCTGGCGCTCTGGCGCTCTGTACCACAGGTTTCGGGTTCAAGTCCCGGCGGTGCCATGGATGTTGTAGTGGTTCCGGAATCCCTTTTAAGCCATAGGTCTTGTCTCATATGACTGTAAGAGCGTCATGAAGCAAAGTCAGACTGCAAAGAAGTGGGTGCTCCATCACAACAGAAGCTGCCCCCCTTTCCTCTATCCATGAGTAGATCGCTCGATGTCCGTCCCGCACTGCAAGACATTGAGGTTAGTCACAAGAACAACAACAAGACAGGCAATTATAGATTCGTAGAAGGATTCTACCGAATCGGTGTAAAAGGTTTCGGGTTCGAGTCCCAGAAGCGATGCCATGGATGATTGTATTGTTCGAAATCCACTTTAAACCGTAGGTCCCGGTCTAATAAGCTCGTAGAGCGTTGCGGGAGCATTGTTACTCCGCGTCCGTGGCTTATCTTCCAAGTTACACGCGCCCCTTGGGTAATGCAAAGTGAGTAACGTCTGTGCAGCTTGCCTTAAGACATCCAAGACCAAGTGTCTCAATGTTTGCCAGCTGCATTAGAAAATAAAATATTCAAAAAAGACATAGCAATTCAATGGACAATGTTTTCAATAATCCAAGACAATATTCGTGTGGCTGCTTCGTAGCCAGAGCATCGTTCCTCCTTCAACTGATCTATTTTTGCTAAAATATAAATGATGGAAAAAATGATGGAATAGAATAAACAGTGATAATGTTGATTTCCTATAATAAGTCAAATATTATTCATGCTAACGAAACTAGGATAACTGCTGGATTTATATATTCCATTAGTGAATAATGACCACTAATAGTGTTACTACTTGGTCCAAAAGTAAAACCAATTTTCAATTTAAAATTGATGGGGCTTGTGAAATTTCAATTTTTTTCTTTTTTAGGTTGATGGCACTGCCCTTGACATATGTGTGAAATTTGATGTCAAAATATTCATTAGTGTTTGAGTTACGCTTGGTTTTTGTGAGATGCTGAAACTGATTCCGATCATTTTTTGAAATGGCTGAATTCATTGAGCAAAGAACTTGCATTCAATTGTGTTTTCTGAAACGGATTGAATATTGCAGAAGGCATTCGGTGAGTACATCGGAAAGACGAAGAGCCCTCTGGTCGACCATCAAACTCAACCGACGAAGATCACGTCCAAAAAATTAAACATTTGGAGCTTACAAAACATCGATTTACAATTAGAGAGCTTTGCTGATAATGTTGGAATTTCAAAAGGATCTGTTAATTCCATATTGGGCCTCAAACGCGTCAAATCTCGATTGGTACCAAAAACACTGATTGGTATGGTTTGGTATGTCGCTCTACGGTCATCTTGTGCGCACGAGGGCTAAACAGACCGGGACTTACAGTTTAAAGTGGATTCGAACCACTACAAACAGCCATGGCACCGCCGGGACTCGAACCCGAAACATGTGGTACCGAGCGCCAGAGCGCTAGATACTCAGTTATTCAGGCCCTCCGAAAACACTGAATGCGCTAGCTCACACTGCATTGACCACCACCACCACAACCACCACACAACCACCGTATACACACTTGGAGATTTCTAGATATCTCCTAAACTCAAAAAGACTACTCCGGGAACACCGTTTTGGGTCGATTGAAGAGATTCAACTTGAATCTCCGCGCTCTTTGAAGGTCACCCCTGCCGATCACTTTTAGCATGCATTGCGGATTGGAAAAACACTTTCTCATAAGTGCATTGTGTCCGGAGAGGATTACTTTGAAGGCGATGCAATAAATTTGGAAGAATAAATAAAGAATTTTTGAAAAAAATAATTGTTCTTCTTTTTTTTTGAGCAGAGTAGTAAGTAACCCATTCTTTAAAAAGGGATAGAAATATGTAAATAGCGATAATTTTTGTTTACTTATAATTTGAAAATCATTTATGATTTGAAAATCATATATGCAAACCTATGATAACTGTTGGATTTATTTATTCCATTAGTAAATTTAACAGGTGGGCTGAAAGGTTCGTAGACTGATACATAGATGACGCTATTAGTATTAAATCCATATGACCTTTAGTTAGTCCTGACCTTCAAAAGACACGTGTATAAATTTGACAGCTGTTGCACTATTAGTATGTGAGTAATAGTATTTTTAGTGAAGTTATAGCATTTTTAGTGTTCATCACGTGCAGTCCACTCGGCTAACACGATATGTCCAACACGTTACTTTGATATCTTTAGGGTCTCAGCTATCTCAATCAACTTCACTTTACGGTTATCAGAAATTATTTTGTGGACTTTTTTGATGTTTTCGTCGGTAACAGCCTCTTTGGGGCGTCCACTGCGTGCATCGTCCTCGGTGCTCATTTCGCCTCGTTTAAATTTAGCAAACCACTTCTCTACGGTTGATTTTCCTGGTGTAAAAGTGATATTATTGTAAATATTTTGATATTGATAAACATCATTCATCAAATTCATAAGCGTCATGAGAATGAAAATATTGTGATATAAATAAAAGCATTCAGAAATTTCATAAACATCATGATAATATACAAATTGTGGTATTCATAAATATCATTCATGAAAAACATGATAATGTAAATGTTTTTTTTTGTTCTAATGCAGCTGGCAAACACTTAGACAAACACTTGATCTTGGATGCCTTAAGGCAAGCGCTGCACAGACGTTACTCACTTTGCATTACCCAGGGGGCGCGTGTAACGTGAAGATAAGCCACGGACGCGGAGTAGCAATGCCCCGCAACGCTCTACGATCCTATTAGGACTGGGACCTACGGTTTAAAGTGGATTCGAACCCCTACAAACACCCATGGCACCACCGGGACTCGAACCCGAAGCCTGTGGTACCGAGCGCCAAAAGCGCTGGCCACTCGGCCATTCAGGCCCCTTATAAGGGTTGGACAGACGTTACTCACTTTGCATTACCCAGGAGGCACATGTAACTTGATGGCAAGCCACGGACGCGCAGTAACAATGCCCCCGCAACGCTCTATGATCCAATTAGGACCGGGACCTACAGCTTAAAGTGGATTCCGAACCACTACAAACATCCATGGCACCGCCGGGTCTCGAATCCGAAACTTGTGGTACCTAACGCCAGTGGTACCTAACGCTAGCCATTCGGCCATTCAGGCCCATAAACATCATATTATTGTAAATATTTTGATATTGATAAATATCATTCATCAATTTCACAAACATCATGAGAATGTAAATTTTTTGATATTAAAAAAAAAAATTCATCAATTTCATAAACATCATGATAATATACAAATTGTGGTATTCATAAATATCATTAATCAAATTCATAAAAAGGTGATAATGTAAATGCTGTGATACTGATAAAAATCATTCACTAAATTTATAAACATTATGATAATGTAAATGTAATGACATTAAAAATGTACACAGATCTTTTTTTATTTATGTACTAACATCCATTATAAGTAAAACGTAATATAGATTTATATGAATATAAAATTGTTAAGAATGAGGCATTAAAAATTTATTTATTATTTTGCTTGTGGGAATAAAATTAATTTTATTTTAAATTGTTAAAATTAAAACATGAAATCATCAGATTAAATAACATAAATTATTTTTTTTTAAAAAAAACCTTTCTCTAAAAAGTTTAACATCACATTAAAAATTCTTTTTCTAGGTTGTAAATTGATTTTCTGTATAATTTAAATTTTATTCTATTTATATTTATGAATTATGCTTACGTATTTTAAAAATTTTTAATGTTCTATATTTTTAAGAATTATATCAATGTTCACTTGATCATAACACTTTTTTTTTGATTTCATATATTTTGTGCTTAATTAATTTTTTTCTGATAAATATCCCATGAAATTCAACTTCCAAGATTTAGTGAGATTTTCTAGAATAATTTTTGTTAATAAGTTATTTTTCAATAATTCTAATAACTCTTTGAATTTTTGTACTGTAAAGACATATTAAAATTAAACATGTCATAACATTACCATCAGTATTTTTTTTTAATATTAAAAATAAAATATTTTTAATATTTTTAAATAAAATATTTAAAATTAAATATTTTTAATATTTTTATATTAATATTTTAAATATTTTTATTTAAAATAAAATATTTTTAATATTTAATTAAAATTAATTAAAAAATAATAAATAAATAATTAAAAGTTTTTAAAACAATTTTATGCATATTACACGCATTCTGTATAAACATAAAATATTAAATTTAATATTAGAAGAATATAAACATACAACATTTTCTAATACCACAAACTGAACTCAAAGTGCTTTTCAAAGTATTCAATTAATTACCCTGTTTATTTTTTTTTTTTTTATCCTTTGCAGAAAAACCTCTGTCGTTTACAATTACCGATTAAAAGTAATAAATTAAAAGAAAAATCCACCGAAACACAGCGATATGGCAATCCTGCGGGAATGCGATTACTTCTACTGCCTTAAAAATTTTCTTTTTATTTCTAATGAAGTCTTTCCTATACTTGGTTTAATTAATGACTGAATTTCTTTTTTATAGAAGGTTTTTATTGATTCTTCCTTCTCCATTCTAGGACTTGTAATTAAAGGGATGTGATTCGTAAAAATAAATAAAGGAAAAAAAAAAGTCGCTCAGTGTTAGGAACTATCTATTCTAAGCTTAAATAACAAAAGCGTAAAAGAATAGATTTCATTGCTGTAAAAAGACTTTTATTGATTTAATAAAAAATTTAAAGGGTTTTTAATGGTAAATTAATAGTGATGTTTATTAGGAATGTATGATTTTTCATATTATGTCATTGGGGGTTGTTTAAATCGTTTAAAATTTTATATTTAATTAATTATATTTTTAATTGCAAATAGAAATAATTATACCATCATTCAAAATTACTATATCATCCACAGTTTTCAATAGTACTTAACATTTACAGCAAATCAGCTTAATATATATATATATATGATAATTCATACAGACATTTAATATTTATATATTTTCTTCGGTTATAAGTAAAATGTCTTACATCTTTATAGGAATATAAAATTATTAGAATTTCTGCAAGATTTATGAAGTATACCAACATATTTTATGAATTTCTAATGTTCCAAATTTTAAGAATAGTGTCAAAGTTCACTTAATCATAACTCTTCTTTGAATTCATATTTTTTAATCATTAATTATATTTTTCCTGATAAATATCCCATGGAATTCACATTTCAAGAATTAAAGAGAATTTTCAGAGGGGCTCTACTGCAGACGCTGATTTTAGACATGTTGGGACTTTGCACGTATGCAATTACAATCTGAGATTCGAATCCACTTATGGGCTGTACTGCAGTGGCTGTTTTTAGAAATTTCGGGACTTTGCACGTATGCAATTACTATCTGAGATTCGAATCCACTTATGGGCTGTACTGCAGTGGCTGTTTTTAGACATGTTGGGATTTTGCACGTATGAAATTACTATCTAAGATTCAAATCCACTTATGGGCTCTACTGCAGTCGCTGTTTTTAGAAATTTCGGGATTTTGCACGTATGAAATTACTATCTGAGATTCGAATCCACTTATGGCCTCTACTGCAGTTGCTGTTTTTAGAAATTTCGGCATTTTGCACGTATGCAACTACCATCTGAGATTCGAATCCACTTATGGGCTCTACTGCAGTCGCTGTTTTTAGAAATTTCTAGATTTTGCACGTATGCAATTACTATCTGAGATTCGAATCCACTTATGGGATCTACTGCAGACGCTGTTTTTAGACATGTTGGGACTTTGCACGTATGCAATTACTATCTGAGATTCGAATCCACTTATGGGGCTGTACTGCAGTGGCTGTTTTTAGACATGTTGGGATTTTGCACGTATGAAATTACTATCTAAGATTCAAACCACTTATGGGCTCTACTGCAGTCGCTGTTTTTAGAAATTTCAGGATTTTGCACGTATGAAATTACTATCTGAGATTTTCCACTTATGGCCTCTACTGCAGTTGCTGCACGTTTCTAGAAATTCTCAGATGCAACTATCATCTGAGATTCGAATCCACTTATGGGCCTCTACTGCAGACGCTGTTTTTAGACATGACATTTTGCACGTATGCAATTGCCATCTGAGATTCGAATCCACTTATGGGCTCTACTGCAGACGCTGTGTTTAGACATGTTGGGATTTTGCACGTATGAAATTACTATCTGAGATTCGAATCCACTTATGGCCTCTACTGCAGTTGCTGTTTTTTAGAAATTTCGGCATTTTTCAGGTATGCAACTACTATCTGAGATTCGAATCCACTTAAGGGCTCTACTGCAGTCGCTGTTTTTAGACATGTTGGGATTTTGCACGTATGCAATTACCATCTGAGATTCGAATCCACTTATGGGCTCTACTGCAGTGGCTGTTTTAGACATGTTGGGATTTTGCACGTAAATGCTATCTGAGATTCAAATCATCTGGGCTCTAGATTGTTCAGAAATCCATTTTCAGGTATGCAATTATTATATGAGATTCGCCACTGGGCTTTTGTCGCTGTTTTCAGACATGACTAGATTTTGCACGTATGCAATTGCCATCTGAGATTCGAATCCACTTATGGGCTCTACTGCAGACGCTGTTTTTAGACATGTTGGGACTTTGCACGTATGCAATTACTATCTGAGATTCGAATCCACTTATGGGCTCTACTGCAGTCGCTGTTTTTAGAAATTTCAGGATTTTGCACGTATGCAATTACTCTGAGATTCGAATCCACTTATGGGCTCTACTGCAGTTGCTGTTTTTAGAAATTTCGGCATTTTGCACGTATGCAACTACTATCTGAGATTCTGTCATCTGTGAGAAATGATACTACTTCTGTCTAAACATAAAATATTAAATTTAATCTTGGAAAAATATAAACATAGAAGATTTTCTAATACCACAGACTTAACTAAAAGTGTTTTTCGAAGTATTCTATTAATTATCTCTCTACCTTTGCAGAAAAACCTGTGTTGTTTACAATTACCAATTAAAAGCAATAAATTGAAAAAAAAATCCACCGAAATTGCTAAACCCTTAAACACAGCGATATGGCAATCCTGCGGGAATGCGATTACTTCTACTGCCTTAAATATTTTATTTTTTATTTCTAATGAAGTCTTTCCTTTACTTGGTTTAATTAATGACTTAATTTCTTTTTTTTTTATTGAAGGTTTTTATTGATTCTTCCTTCTCCATTCTAGGGCTTTTAATTAAAGGGATGTGATTTGTAAATAAATAAAGGAAAAAGTCGCTCAGAATTAGAACTTCAATTCTAAGCTTAAATAATAAAATCGTAAAGAATAGATTTGAGTGCGGTAAAAAAGACCTTCATTGATGTAATAAAAAATTTAAAGGGTTTTTAATGGTAAATTAATAGTGGTGTTTATTAGAATGCATGATTTTTCATTTTATGTCATTGGGGTTGTTTAAATCGTTTACAATTTTATACTTAATTGGTTATATTTTTAATTGCAAATAGAAATAAATATACCATCATTCAAAAATTACGATATCATCCACAGTTCTCAATAGTACTTATCATTTACAGCAAATCAGCTTAGAATATATATATATATATGATATTTTATACAGACATTTAATATTTATATATTTACTTCTATTATAAGTAAAATGTCTTATATCTTTATATGAATATAAAATTATTAGAATTTCTGCAAGATTTATGAAGTATACCAACATATTTTAAGAATTTCTAATGTTCCAAATTTTAAGAATGGTGTCAAAGTTCACTTAATCATAACTCTTATTTGAATTCATATTTTTTATCATTAATTATATTTTTCCTGATAAATATCCCATGGAATTCAAATTTCAAGAATTAAAGAGAATTTTTTCAGAGTAATTTTGCTAATAAATTATAATTCAAAAGTTTCAAAAATTCTTTTTGATTTTTGTACTGAAAAAAACATATTAAGAAAAAGCAGGTCGTAATATTATCATCGGTATTTTTTTTTACTATTAAACTAAGATACTTTTAATATTGCTTGCCATAAATTAAAATTAAAAAATTATGAACATTACATACATTCTACATAAACATAAAATATTAAATTTAACCTTTCAAGAATATAAAGATAGAAGATTTTCTAATATCACAAACTCAGCTTTAAGGTGATTTTTAAAGTATTCTATTAATTACCCTGTTTATTTTTATCTTCTAACCTTTGCCGAAAAACCTCTGTCGTTTACAATTACCAATTAAAAGTAATAAATTGAAAAAGAAAAATCCACCGAAATTGCTAAACCCTTAAACACAGCGATATGGCAATCCTGCGGGAATGCGATTACTTCTACTGCCATGATTTTTTTTTTTTTTAATTTCTAATGAAGTCTTTCCTATACTTGGTTTAGTTAATGACTGGAGTTCTTTTTATCCTTTTTATTTAAGGTTTTTATTGATTCTTCCTTCTCCGTTCTAGGACTGTAATTAAAGGGATGTGATTTGTGAATAAATAAAGGGAAAAGTCGCTCAGTGTTAGGAACTTGAATTCTAAGCTGAAATAACAATAGCTTAAAGGAATGGATTTTAGTGCAATAAAAAAAAAAAGTATTTATTGCCTTGATAAAAAATTTTAATAGAGGTTTTTTAATAGTAAATTAATAGTGATATTTATTAGAAATTCATAGTTTTTGAATTTATATCATTGACGATTATGTAAATCGTTTAAAATTTATAGCTGATTAGTTATAATTTTAATTGTAAATAGAAATAAATAGGCAGTAATAGACGATATTATCCACAGTTCTCAATAGGAATTTTCATCATTAGAGCAGTTCAGCTCAGAATGTATACGTATATATTTCATATTTACATATGAACTTCTATTATAACTGAAATGATTTATATCTTTATATGAATTTAAAATTGTTAGGATTTATGCTTGAAAAATTTATATATTTTGATTCTGCTAATTAATAACTAAAACATGAATTTCTCAGATTAAGTAACGTAAACATTTTATTTAACATTTTTATTGTTTATATAACCATTTTATATTTCTTATTATTTATAGTATTATTATTATTATTGGTATTAAATTAACTATATATGTATAATATACTGATACTAATAAATAGATAAATATCATGATATTGATAAACTAGCTAATTAAATTCTTAAATATATTAATAATAATGTAAATAATGGGATATTGAATGCTATTATGGCGTTAAAAATTATATATAGACCTTTTCTAAGTATATATTAATATATATTATAAGTAAAATTTATTATATCTTTATATAAATATAAAAAGTCAAGATTTATGCATGAAAAATTGAAATATTTTGACTATGCGAATTAATAAAACATGAACATATTAAAACATGAAATTATCCGATTAAGTAACATAAGCATTTTATTTAAGATTTTTTTGTATATATATTTTTAAAAAACTGCTATTAATTAATTAAGCATCACATCTAATGAAGCTTTTTTCCAGGATGTAAATAAATTTTCTGCAAAATTAATATTTTATTCCATTTTATCTTATGAATTATAAGAACATATTTTAAGCATTTTTATTATTCTATATTTTAAGAATAATGTTAATGTTAACAATATCATCACTCTTCTTTTATTCTTTGATTTTGTGTTTTTTATGATTCATTAACATTTTTCTAATAAATATCCCATGAAATTCAAATCTCCAGATTTAAATGAGAATTTTCAGAGTAATTTTGCTCATAAGTTAATCTTCGAAAAAAACCATATCTCTTCGAAGTTCTGTACAGAGCAAAACATATTACGTTAAAAAATGGCATAATATTATCATCAGTATTTCTCTTAACATTAAACTTAAAGATTTTTAATATTTAATGAAAAATAATTAAAAACTAATAAATAAATATTAAAAGTTGAAAAAGTTTAAAGATTAATTAAAAGTTTTTAAAACAATTTTATGCATATTACACTTCTGTATTAACATATAATATTAAAATTAATCTTGAAAGAATATAAACATAGAAGATTTTCTAACACCACAAACTCAAATTAAAGCTTTTCTCAAAGTATTCTATTAATTACCCTGCTTATTTTTATCTCTCAACCTTTGCCGAAAAACCTCTGTCGTTTACAATTACCAATTAAAAGTAATAAATTGAAAAGAAAAATCCACCGAAATTGCTAAACCCTTAAACACAGCGATATGGCAATCCTGCGGGAATGTGATTACTTCTACTGACTTGAATATTTTTTTCTTTTTATTTCTAATGAAGTCTTTCTTATACTTGGCTTAATTAATGACTGAATTACTTTTTATCCTTTTTATTTAACGTTTTTATTGATTCTTCCTTCTCCGTTCTAGGACTGTAATTAAAGGGATGTGATTTGTGAATAAATAAAGGAAAAAGTCGCTCGGTGTTAGGTACTTGAATTCTAAGCTTAAATAATAATAGGGTAAAGTAATAAATTTTATTATAGATTGTTCACAAACGACTCTTTATTTTATTGTCTTGATAAAAAAATTTGTGAAGCAGGTTTTTTAATGGTAATATAATATTGGTGTTTATTACAAATTCAGGACTTCTGATTTTATGTCATTGAGGAGTGTTCAAATCGTTTAAAATTTGATGGCTGTTTCAATAAACTGTTAATTGTAAAAAATAATAAATAGATAATTATAGACTGTAAATAGATAATTAAAGATAACTATATACCTTCCACTATACTGAATAGTATTAGGCATAATTTGCAGCAGTTCAATTTAGAATATATATATATATGGATGTGGGCGATATTGAGGTTTAGGTATTAAAAAGATATATGGATGTGGGCGGTATTGAGGTTTAGGTATTAAAAGATATGTGGATGTGGGCGGTATTGAGGTTTAGGTATTAAAAAGATCTGTGGATGTGGGTGGTATTGAGGTTTAGGTATTAAAAGATATGTGGATGTGGGCGGTATTGAGGTTTAGGTATTAAAAAGATATGTGGATGTGGGCGGTATTGAGGTTTAGGTACTAAAAAGATATATGGAGGTGGGCGGTTTTGAGGTTTAGATATTAAAAAGATATATGGATGTGGCCGGTATTGAGGTTTAGGTATTAAAAAGATATGTGGATGTGGGCGGTATTGAGGTTTAGGTATTAAAAGATCTGTTGGGTTTTTGCATTACACTTCATGCCCACTATCTGCAACAATGCAACATTTTCTACAATGCTTTTTTTTTTTTGGCAGGACAACATATGCCGGATTTGCTTGTATATATTATATATATATATAGATAGATAGAGAGACGTAGATTGATCATTTACAATGTAAAAATCAAGAAATAAAGTTTTCATTTTTTTTTTTTGTGTACCATATAACCAAGTTACATGGAGTAGATGCCCCAGTCAATTTTGTGTCTCTTTGCTGTACTTAGCATTGGTTTTTTATACATGATATATTGCTGTACTCTAACGAGATAAGAGAGAAGAAAACAGAATGCTTTTTAACGAACTATGTTAAGAAACTTCTTCAAAGTGAGAAAGAACAGGCTCCTGTGTTATGCTTCTTGAATTTATCAATACATTTTGTATACTAGCTTAGAGAGCTTTTATTTATACGATTTTAAAGAATTTGACCTTGATCTCGGTTTACTTAGTGATTTTCTGAAAGGAAATAATTTATATTATATTAATTTAAGATAAATCAAGAAAAACGTTTAAATTGTCAGATTTCTTTTTATTTTTAGGTTTTTGCTTTCATGTTAAAAATTGTTTAATTTTAGTAAAATAAAAGTTGTATTGCATACAAGTTGTTGAAAATCCTATTTATTGCTGGAAAATCTATGAAAATTGAAATACTAGTTAATAAAAACTTTATTATACACCACGTTTATGCAACATCTGTAGTGAAAGAAATTATGATTATTTATTAGAGAATTTGATCGAAGATTTACTATTACTACACCACAACTAGAGCGTAGTTGCCCTATGTAGTTTGGGAATGATGTGGGTGAAATTGAATAGATACACTATGTAGGCGGAAAATTTAGGAAGCTGAACAATGAGGAAACCTTTACAAAAACAAAAGGAATATCAAAATTTAAAATTTAAAAAAGGGGTGGGGGATATAAAATGCAAGAATATATAAAATTTATAAATATATTAGGTAAATTATTACAAAATTTTAAAGCAATGTAATACAATATACAAATCAATACAAATGCATATACAATCAATACACATACAAATCAGAGAGCTGAAAGATGATAAAATGCAGGTAAAATACATTACTAGATAATTGGTATATACTTAATTGGGAATGAGAAAATAAAAATTTGTATAAAATAAAATAAAAAATGTTTCAAAATTATTTTACCCTAGATATGCACACATAATGTATACAACCACGTAAATTATATTATAAAGCAAAATTTCCTTAAATATATACACAAGCAAAAATTATTTTGTAAAATAAGTCACCTTAAATAAGCAAACATAGTAAGGTTGTATTACGTTGAAAATACTTTTTTGTTCTAATGCAGCTGGCACACACTTAAACAATTGCCTTTGATGCCTTAAGGCAAGCGCTGTACCGACGTTACTCACTTAGTACTAACCAGGAGGTGCGTGCAGCTTGAAGATAAGCTACGTACGCTGAGTAACAATACACCCTCAACGCTCTATGATCCGGGAGACCGGGATCTACGGTTTAAAGTAGAATACAAATATCCATGGCACCGCTGGAACTCGAATCCGAAACTTGTGTTACCGAGCGTCAGAGCTCAGGCACTCGTCAATCAGGCACCCAAAGTCTTGTATATGATTCTAGAGATATTGAGTGAGTCTTGATGTTTTTTTTTTGTTTGTTTGTTCGTTTTTCTTTCTAATGCAGCTGGCAAACACAGACAGCTTGGTCTTTGGATGCCTTAAGGCAAGTGCTGCAGAGACGTACTCACTTTGCATTACCCAGGGGGCACGTGTAACTTGAAGATAAGCCACGGACGCGGAGTAACAATGCCCCCGCAACGCTCTACGATCCTATTAGGACCGGGACCTACTTTTTAAAGTGGATTCCGAACCACTACAAGCAATCATGGCACCGCCGGGACTCGAATCCGAAATCTGTAGTACCTAGCGCCAGAGCGCTAGCCACTCGGCCATTCAGGCCCTTGAGTCTTGATGTAAGAGCGATGGATTTTTTTCTCCACGTGAAATGCTGTGTTTGTGCCAAGATTCAGCATTATACATTAGTAGGCTAAAATTACATTTATTTAAATTGAAGGAGAAGAGAAAGTTACAAAATTCTACGAAACACGTGCAGTAGACTGAATTCTTAAATATCAAACAGAAATTACGCCCTCTGTAATTCACTTCCTGTATTATTGTGTCTGCAGTCAGAAATACTGAAAAAAATATGATATCTAATTAATACAAACAATTTGTTAAAACCAACAAGAAACCTATCATTCGAATATCGATATCGCGGCGGTGCCATGGAGGTTGTAGTGATTCAGAATCCACTTTTAAATTGTAGCTCCAAGTCAAATATATTCGTAGAGCGTTGTCTTCAGGTTTTGTAGGTCTTCAAGCCCCTGTGGTTCCTCGCTAAAGTGAAGCTGCGTATTACACTTAGCCATGACCCAATCGTCTGCGATTGGGTCTTCTGACCCGGTGTAGGCTTTCCTGCACAAAGGGGATTAGTGACAACAACAACATAAACCTATCATATTCTTTATAAATTATATTATGCTAATTGAACATTAATGTGTCAAATTATTGGCCAAAAATTGCGCAAAATGAATCCAAGTGTCACTGCAGTTCGTGATAAGTTTTGTAGTGAAAATTAAAAAAATAAATAAATAATAATAAACTCTGAAATTATAGCAGAATTGGACTCGGACTTTACGTGAAGATGTACTCGTACGATGTTACCATTTGTCGCAACAAGTAACACTGGATGTCTTACCAGAAATAATGATTCTTTCCCCCTTGCACTCATATATAGAAGTATATTACAGGAATAATGTAAAAACTGATATATTACATTTAATATACAAGGTGATTATAATTAAATTCCCATTTTCAAAATGCTGTAAAAAGAACAACTTATGGGCTCTACTGCAGTCGCTGTGTTCAGAAATTTCGGGATTTTGCACGTATGCAACCACTATCTGAGATTCGAATCCTCTTATGGGCTCTACTGCAGTCGCTGTGTTTAGAAATTTCGGGATTCTGCACGTATGCAACCACTATCTGAGATTCGAATCCACTTATGGGCTCTACTGCAAACGCTGTATTCTGAAATTTCGGAATTTTGCACGTATGCAATTACCATCTGAGATTCGAATCCACTTATGGGCTCTACTGCAGTCGCTGTTTTCAGAAATTTCGGGATTTTGGGGAACATTTCAGCCCACGTGTCATATATTTTTTTCTTTGCAGGCCAACGTATGCCGCGTTTTGCATGTATATATATATATAAATATATATATATATATATATATATATATATATATATATATATATATATATATATATATATATATATATATATATATATATATATAAAGATAAAGCGATGTAGATTGATCATTTACAATGTAAAAATCAAGAAAGTAGGTTTTTATTTTTTTCTGTGTGCCATGTAACCAAGTTACATGGGGTAGACGCCCCAGTCAATTTTGTGTCTCTTTGCTGTACTTAGCATTGGATTTTTTATACATGATACATTGCTGTACTCTAACGTGGTAAGAGAGAAGAAAACAGAATGCTTTTTAACGAACTATGTTAAGAAACTTCTTCAAAGTGAGAAAGAACAGGCTCCCTGTGTTATGCTTCTTGAATTTATCAATACAT
Source organism: Caerostris extrusa (assembly GCA_021605095.1). Classification (NCBI taxonomy): domain Eukaryota; kingdom Metazoa; phylum Arthropoda; class Arachnida; order Araneae; family Araneidae; genus Caerostris; species Caerostris extrusa. The sequence continues at coordinate 8,469 of BPLR01016282.1, read as the reverse complement.
TTTGTATACTAGCTTAGAGAGCTTTCCTTTATATGATTTTAAAGAATTTGACCTTTGATCTCGGTTTGCTTAGTGATTTTCTAAAATGAAATAATATATATTATATTAATTTAAGACGACGATTTCGACGATTTGCCAGATTGACGGAGAACCTTGGTTGCTTAGCAACCTCTCTCTCTACTTTGTGAGTGAGGTAAATTTCTTAGCTTTAAGCCGATTGATTAGATAGAAAAAAAGTAATATAAGTATATTATTAATTTAATTAAAAATTAATTATTCGAATTTTTTATTAAATAAAAAAATATAAAAAAATATGCATATATAATTCCTTTTTATATTATAATTTCAAGAAGGTAATAATAATAAAAAAAACCGATTGGAGGGCGAAATTGCGGCTCAGTGGAGAAACTGCATAATATTAATTTAAGATAAATCAAGAAAACGTTTAAAATGTCAGATTTATTTTTATTTCAGGTTTTTGCTTTCATGTTTAAAACTGTTTTATTTTAGTAAAATAAAAGTTGTATTGCAACAAGTTGTTGAAAATTCTATTTATTGCATGAAAATCTATGAAAATTGTAATAATAGTTAATAAAAACTTTATTATACACCACGTTCATGCAACATCTGTAGTGAAAGAAATTATGATTATTTATTAGAGAATTTGTTCGAAGATTTACTATTGCTACACGACAACTAGAGCGTAGTTGCCCATATGTAGTTTGGGAATGATGTGGGTGAAATTGAATAGATACACGATGAAGGCGGGAAAATTTAGGAAGCTGAACAATGAGGAAAACTTTTACAAAAGCAAAAAGGAATATCAAAATTTAAAATTTAAAAAAGGGGGCGGGGGGATATGAAATGCAAGAATATATAAAATTTATAAATATGTCAGGTAAATTGTTACAAAAATTTAAAAGCAATGTAATCCAATATACAAATCAATACAAATGCATATACAATCAATACATATACAAATCAGAGAGCTGAAAGATGATAAAATGCAGGTAAAATACGTTACTAGATAATTGGTATATACTTAATTGGGAATGAGCAAATAAAAATGTGTTTACCCTAGATATGCACACAGGGTGTATACAACCACATAAATTATATTATAAAGCAAAATTTCCTTAAATATATACAAAAGCAAAAATTATTTTGTAAAATAAGTCACCTTAAATATGTAAACCTAGTAAGGTTATATTACCTTGAAAATATTTTTTTTGTTCTAATGCAGCTGGCACACACTTAGACAATTGCCTTTGATGCCTTAAGGCAAGCGCTGTACCGACGTTACTCACTTAGTACTAACCAGGAGGTGCGTGCAGCTTGAAGATAAGCTACGGACGCTGAGTAACAATACCCCCTCAACACTCTATGATCCGGGAGACCGGGATCTACGGTTTAAAGTAGAATACAAATATCCATGGCACCGCTGGAACTCGAACCCGAAACTTGTGCTACCGATCGTCAGAGCTCAGGCACTCGTCAATCAAGCACCCAAAGTCTTGTATATGATTCTAGAGATATTGAGTGAGTCTTGATGTTTGTTTTTTTCTAATGCAGCTGGCAAACACAGATAGCTTGGTCTTTGGAGCCTTCAGGCAAGTGCTGCAGAGACGTACTTACTTTGCATTACCCAGGGGGCACGTGCGACTTGAAGATAAGCCACGGACACGGAGTAACAATGCCCCCGCAACGCTCTACGATCCCATTAGGACCGGGACCTACTTTTTAAAGTGGATTCCGAACCACTACAAGCAACCATGGCACCGCCGGGACTCGAATCTGAAATCTGTAGTACCGAGGGCCAGAGCGCTAGCCACTCGACCATTCAGGCCCTTGAGTCTTGATGTAAGAGCGATGGATTTTTTTATCCACGTGAAATGCTGTGTTTGTGCCAAGATTCAGCATGATACATTAGTAGGCTAAAATTACATATATTTAACATGAAGGCGAAGAGAAAGTTACAAAATTTTACGAAACGTGCAGTAGACTGAAATCTTAAATAACAAACAGAAATTCCGCCCTCTATAATTCACTTCCTGTATCAACGTTATGAACTGCAGTCAGAAATACTGAAAAAAAAAAAAATATGATATCTAATTAATACAATCAATTTGTTAAAACCAACAACAAACCTATCATTCGAATATCGATATCGCGGCGGTGCCATGGAGGTTGTAGTGGTTTAGAATCCACTTTAAATTGTAGGTCCAAGTCAAATATATTCGTAGAGCGCTGTCTTCAGGTTTAGTAGGTCTTCAAGCCTCTGTGGTTTCTCGCTAAAAGTGAATCTGCGTATTACACTTAGCCATGACCCAATCGTCTGCGATTGGGTCTTCTGGACCCGGTGTAGGCTTTCCTGCACAAAGGGGATTAGTGACAACAACAACATAAATCTATCATATTGTTTATAAGTTATATTATGCTAATTGAACATTAATGTGTCAAATTATTGGCCAAAAATTGCGCAAAAATGAATCCAAGTGTCACTGCAGTTCGTGATAAGTTTTGTAGTGAAAATTAAAAAAAAAAATAAATAAATAATAATAAACTCTGAAATTAGAGCAGAAATTGGACACGGACTATACGCGAAGATATACTCGTGCGATGTTCCCATTTGTGACAATAAGTAACACTGGATGTCTTACCAGAAATAATTATCCCCCTTCCTTGCACTCATATATAGAAGTAAATTATAGGGAATAATGTATAAAAAAACCGATATATTATATTTTATATACAAGGTGATTATAATTAAATTTCCACTTTCAAAATGCTGTAAAAGAACCACTAGTCACAAAGAGTTAAAATTTGAATTGAAGATAGTTGATAAAAGTGGGAAACGGTACGGTATCAGAAAAGTTCCAAAGTGTATTAATAGATGGAGCTGTCAGCGGCATAAAAGAAAATGAATTCGGCTACCAGTGATATGTTGAATAGAAATGATAACGTATTTGGCATGAGTTGCACATTAAACCAACTGTAGTGTGCAATGTGATTTATTGTTTTCGGTTTTTTGACGAGAAAAAATGGCTTCCAAGTCATTCAACAGTTGTGACACTTAGTGGAAAGCCCATCCGTCACGGCAAGGTCATATCAAATTGAATGGGAAAAATCTACGGAACTTTTTTGGAACATTTTTTTGATCTCATGCCGTTTTCCCCTTCTTTAAATATCTTCAGTTCAAATTTGAACACATTGTGTAAGAGTGATTCTTTTTTTTTTTTACAGCATTTTGAAAGAGGGCCTTTAATTACAATCACCCCATTATATATTAATTTTCTAAAATTTAGAAAAATCTGAAAAACTATGTTTGCAAAATTGTTATTCGTCGGAATCTAATGAAATTTGATAAAAAACATTGATTAAATGTTCCTGAATAAGTTAGGAGCAATATAAAAACAATAAATTTAATTTATATGCTTGTTGCCTCGTGGATAAATAGCTCCTCGTGCATAATTTGTAGAAAAGTTGAAGTGCAAGCTGGCGCCAGAGCAATTATAAGCATCCTCCTCTGCGTGGGCGTGAGCTTGTTTGAAAGAGTAAAATATGTATTATCGGCAGAGTGCGTTTGGTTTTGAATAAAATAGTTGAGTTTTTACAGTCCACTGAGAGGATAACTCAAACACTAATGAATTGTCAGTGTCAAATTCCACACTGATGTCAAGAACATTGTCAGCAACCTCAAAAAGAAAACAATTGAAATTCCATAAGCCCGGGAAATTTAAATTAAAAACTGGTCTTACTTTTGAACGCAGTAGTACGGTTTTTATTTTTAGATCACCATCAATGCTTATTAAATTTTTAAAAACATATTATTTAAATTCAATACTGAATGATCATCTATGTACTATGTTGTTGTTGTTGCTAATTCCCCTGGTGTAGGGAAGACTACACTAGGTCCAAGAGATACCATCGCAGGCGACTGATCCATGGGTAAGGGTAATATGTAGCATCACTTTGACGATGAACCACAAGGGTTGAAGATTGACTAAACCTCGAGACAACGCTCCATGATCCTACTAGACCGATTCCAACCATTACAAACATTCATGGTAATGCCGAGATTCGAACCTCGAAAACCTGTGGCACCGTGTGCCAGAGCACTAGCCGTGAGGCTCCTATATGTAGCACGGTCACCTTTAACAAAAGTCCTCATTAAACGTACCCGTACCGTATCAAAGCCCATTATTGTATCAATGCTCATATAACGGAGCAGTAACGGTACTTTTTAGAAGATATACATACCAGGGGAGTCATTGAAAGATATATTTGACAACAAACATAAATTAGACCCAACTATTCAAACTTCTACTTACTTACTTCTACTTAACTTCTTTTACGCGTTGACTTTGATAGCAACTTGCACCAAATTCCACAAATCAAAAATTTCTTGAACCCTTTACAAACAAAATCTTAACAGATCGATTAAAAGTTCAAGGCGTTTTTGTAATATAATAATGTGTAGTTTTCTCTTATGATTCCCCAAATGACTGCTTCCAGATTTTATAGAATATGTATATAGTATATCTCAAGTCAATAGCAAAATAGAAGTAGACGAGAATTAATCCTAGTTAGCAATATAAATATAACAAGTAATATAAGAAAAAAATTAAGTCAATTCTTACTTATTTTCACTATATTGCAAAAAGTCCTTTTATAAATAATTGTCATTCATTTTTTTAAGTTTATCTGGCGCCATCTATTGCAGATATATGCAACTTAAAAAAAAACTAAAATTAATTAATTAAAATTTAATTATTGAATTAATATTTGAAAAAACTGTATTAGCATCAAGTGTCATCACTACACGTTCAAAAAATGTATTTGATCTTGAGTGGATGAATAGAGTATTTTGTTAATAAAAATACTTTTTATTAACAACAATTTAAAATTTGAACAATATATATATAGGGAGAGTGTGAGCTAATAGAAGGAATTGAATAATATAACAATACAAGCAGTAATATAACAATACAAGACACTCCAACGCTAAGAAACATTTCGTTTGTAATCAATCACATCCAAGAGAGTGAATATATACACCGCAAACCCTATGTAATAGTTGCCCTGTACAGACTCTCAATCGGAAAGGAAATATATTTTCGCACCCAGCGTATCTGAGTATCTTTATTTTCGGCTTAAAGTAGAATCCTTCCACGAATCTATAATTACCTGCCTTTTAAATCTGTTAATCTGTTAAATCTATAATTGTTTGTGTGTGGGGTGTTGGTTCGTACTCTCACTCAAGTCTCTCGACCTAACCGCAATCAGTTACAAGTTCTCCGGTTGAAGTGTTCCAAATCGTAGTGCGAGTTGTTACACCACAATACTACAATATCAATTTTCAACAGTATATTTTAAGACGGTTTATTTATATTTGTTTTTATTTTGTGTCGTATAATGATTACATATTGTTTCCAGGTTATTGGTTGCTGATATTTTGTAACTCGAACTTACTAGAAAGTTCTTTTAAATGTTAAGATAAACAATTCAAGACGTTTTCAATACCGCAAAAATATTTTTTTCGTCGCATGAATGATTTTTTATTTGCCTATTATTTTGACAGTTTCAAAAGCTATTGTTTTATCCCTTTCAAAAGCAGGCATCGTTTCTACATTATTTCATTGGGCAAACCTTTCTAAAGTCTTTTATAGCTGACACAGGAAAATTATTATTATTTATCCACGGAATAAAAACGCGTCACTAGCAGCATCACAGGTATCTGAAGCATAAAAGTCTACCGCGATGTTTGAAATATCTGCTTTTTGGAACTAAGAAAATTATCATTTTCTTCTTTAAAATACAAATGATTTATTCCAATTTAAAATTAATATACTCACTATGCAAATTATATATTATAGACTTTTAAATAAACAAGTAATAATATAAAATTTTAAGTCAATTCCACTTTTTTTATTCACTATATTGCACTATTGCTATACTCTTTGTTACTATGTTTATAAATAATTTCAGCACTCATTTTTTACAAGTTTATCTGGCATATCTATTGGTAGATGAGTGCAACTTAGATCTAAAAAAAAGCTAATTTAACATTAATTTAATTTAATTAATGATTTAATATTTAGAAAAAAACTGTATTAACATCAAATGTCATCCATGGTTTTAAATGTAATTTGGGCTTGGTGGATGAATAAAAATATTTATTATTAAAAGTATTAATTAAAAGTTTTTAACATAATTTGGACAAGATATATATGGGAGTGAGGCTAATAGAAGATTGGAAAAATAGAGATTCTGTTGCTATGTGCTTGTTAAATTTGATGGTAATTTTGAAAACTATAAAAAACCTCTTTTTTATTATTGCTGAAAAAAAATTAATTATTCTTTTAATATAATTATGTTTATAATCAAAAATTATTCACAAGATAGAGCAATTTTTTCGACGACTGGGGTTTCTGTCAATGCCCTTGACATCTTTTGAAGTGACGTCAAAAATCAAAAGTGTTTGAGTTAGATTGGCTTTGTGAGACGCAAAACTGATTCCGGGGATTTTGAAATGTCTGAATTAACTGATCAAAGAACTTGCATTAAATTTTGTTTGCGGAAACTTATAGAATGTAGCAGAAGGCATTCAGTGGAAAAACACACCTATATTGGAAAGAAATCTTTACAAATGCTATCAACAGTTCAAAGAAGGCAGAGAACGAAAGAGTCATCTGATCGACCTCAACCGACGAAGCTCACATTTTAAAAAATTAAAAGATTTAGTGTTTGCAAGTAGTCGATTTACAATTAAAGACCTTGCTGCTGCTGATGGAATTTCAAAAGCATCGATCCATTCCATTTTGAGCCTAAAAAACACGTCAAATCTCGATTGTACCGAAAACATGAATGCGTCAGCTCACACTGCATTCATTCTTCGTGACTTTTCGCCGAAAATGAAACCCATATCGTTCACAACCGCCGTATTCACACCGTGCGACTTCTGGCTAATTCCCTAAACTCAAAAGACAACTCCGGGGACACCGTTTTGAGTCGATTAAAGAGATTCAACGTGAATTGCCACGCGATTTGAAAGTCATCCCTGCCGATGACTTTTTAGCATGCATTGAGGATTGGAAAAACGGCAGTGGCATAAATATATTGTGTCCGGAAGGGATTGCTTTGAGAGGCGATGGAAATAAATTTGAACGAATAAATAAAGATTTTTGAAAATAATAATAATGGTCTGACTTTGGGGCGGTATATATAAGGATACTAGCAGAACTCGGCATACGTAATCAAAAAAATGCAATGTGAGAAAATTACATATCGCCTATATTCTATATTCCTCGTGCCAATTTTTCATGGATATTGTTTGAATGGCATATACGATTATATGAGGCAACGCCATCTGGTGGCTTAGTAACAATAAAGTGGATAGCGCAATCATATTTTCCATACTCGAATACGTATTATTACCAGTTTTTATAGCGATTGGTTGAACGGTATAGTAGTTGATATACGACAGCACCTTCTGGTAGTGACTCACAACAATGATTTTTTATTTACCTATTATTTTGACAGTTTCAAAAGCTGTTGTTTTATCCCTTTCAAAAGCAGGCATCGTTTTTTACATTATTTCATTGGGCAAACCTTTCTAAAGTCTCTTATAGCTGACACAAGAAAATACTTATTTTCCTCGGAATAAAAAAGCACCACTAGCCGCACCTGACAGGTATCTAATTTATTTATTTATAAATTACATTTTTTTCTTCTTTAAAATAAATTATTCTATTTAAAAATTAATTTAAACATGTATTGTGTAGGTCGTTCTGCTGGATTTGTAAATATGTGGTTGGGTTGATATACTTACGACACAGATTGAAGAACTCACAACTTTATTTACATATGCAAAGACACCACACGCATACAATTAGATGCATACAATTTCCAAGGACAGGTAATTATAGATTCGTGGAAGGATTCCACTTCTAAGACAAAACCCCGATACTCAGCTACGCGCAGGATGCTCGAAAAATATTTCCTCTCCTGCGTGAGAGTCTCGAGGTCTACGTAGGAGGCTCACATATTCACTTCTTTCTCATATTCAGTTGTCTGATGGCCGTGTGACTAGCGCTCGGGTGCCACAGGTTTCAAGTGTGAGTCCTGGTGTGGCCATGGATGTTTGTAGTGGTTCGGAATCCACGTTAAATAGTAGGTGTGATAGTTTATTAGTAGGTGTCTAATATGACCATTAGCATAAAGTTGACAACCTGCCCAACAAAAACTTCACCTGTCCAGAAATCTGACAGTAGGCAGACGGTCCTGGCCCTCCATAGGGCTGTTGCGCCCCTGATGATGATGATGAGATAATAGAAAACTCTCCAATAATATCAAACATTGGAACTGTTTTAGCAATGGAATTTACATGCTGTTCTACATTAAAATATTTTTTTGACAAACAGTGTATTTATATAAACAATTATTTTGGTTCAGGACTATGATTGCTCC